>JAJHUR010090417.1:0-10147 GCA_027495735.1 Lutjanus campechanus | reverse complement strand
ATGACAACTAAGAGACAGACAGGAAACCTGTGTAAAGAGAGGAGGGTATCACATGCAACAAAGGTCCCCATCAACATTGTGGTTTTATTGGCACTTCTGGAGCCTTAAAGGTAGGGTAAGCAGTTCTGGAGAAACATAGTTGACTGTCTCAGTCTCATTCCCAAGTTGTCAAATACTGACGTAGAGCCGCTCAACAAATAATGACACTCAGCAATCAGCTATCTTTCTCTAGAATCACAAAGCACAACTTTAACCTGAGTAAAAGTGGCAGTATTGTGATGTAAAAGTTCTACATTACATGCAAAAATCTTGCATCCACAATTTCATTAAAGGGACAATTTACCCCCCAAAATAACTGTAACTTTAAATTAAAAACAAATAGCTTAAAATCAAAATATTTAAGCAAAGTACCATTACTTCAGAATTGTATGAAATTTTGAAAATAAAGTGAAGATATTTTGGACCATAGCACTGGACAGTACTCTTTGCAAATCATATACACATATTCTATCTAGAAACAGTGGTCGATGGATTGGTTTCTGAACAGGTGGAGTTAGATCCATTCAGATTACCACACTTTAGTGCACACACACACATAAACTCATGCATGCTCTGACACACACACACACACACACACACACACACACACACACACACACACACACACAGATCCAGCCATAGCTGCTTCCAGCTTAGCTAACAGAGGTGAGCCCTGCTGTAGTGACCTGAGTGGCAGGGTGGGTTAGGGCTTGCTGAGGCCAGCCCCTGCCAGTGAGCTCAGTCAGTAGGACATGTTGACTCTGCTCACATTATCACCAATGCATGGCGCTGCATAGTCACACAGGATAATTGGCCTGCAGTGGCGCCACAGCAGCGGGAAATGTAAAAGTTGCTGGTTTTTCAAGGGTAAACAGGACTTTGCTTCCTGACAAGGTGGTGACAACTGAGTGATTTATATAAACATGCTCTGGAGAAGAGGGTCCATATTCATGACGGGACTCCAAGATCTGCACCAGTAGTCGCCACATTCAGCTTCTCGTTGGAGTAGCATTAAATTCTGCTATATATTTCTTATATTTATTACAATGACATGACTCTGAGAAGTGTAAACCATGTGAAAAATAGCTTATCTGCAGAAGAAGTGGCATTAGATGCTGTAAATGTGCTCCTGTGGTGTTGAAATACAAAGACTCTCAGTTTGGGACTAATATGCAGCATCTGGCTCAGGATAAACATCCCACCTGAGAGGCTTCTTCTCTTCATGTTCTTTACAATTGACCCTTCACTAAGCCTCGAACGACAATTGTCCAATTATAGATTTGCGACCGTAACTAGGTTGCTGCCAGTCTGTCAAGCTTTGCATTTCTTTGTATGTTGAAGTGTGCATGGGGCTATAAGATGAGTGATACTCTGTGTGTCATGAGTTTGGACGATGCCGTCTTCTTTGTAGTCTTTCAAAAATGTTAAAGCCAAGAGCACAAGTGTGGGGAATTGATGAAATTTTGTCTTTATCTTTATCTAACATAAGCTGCAAAATGTGAGCTTGTCTGGCTAACTAGCTTTTTACCTGCAGTAATGTTACTTCCAGCCAAACTTATGTTACATACTACTGCATTTGCCAAACTCATTGCTTACACTCAAGGGTTACATTGGGGGAGGAGGAGGAGGAGGAGGAGGAGGATGTGGGCTGCTGCAGAATCAAAGTGGGCCAACCACTCTGGCTATTCTCTGGCTCACTTTCTTAACGCTTCTCTTAAGCTGAGGGTTAGCTGTTAGCTTAGCTCTTAGCTAAGTTTAGCTTAGCTGTCCTCTCGGTGCGATCACAGTGCAGCTGGTCTAGCTGGATGACCATCTCAAGGTCCGCTGAACTCGATCTAATCCCTGTGTTCCCTTTTCCGACATATAAAGAGTGATAAACTGTTGTCTACTGTACACATATACGTGTAGTATTTCATTGTATTACCAATATTTGCAGGGGTATCAACTAGCTTTAGCCACTGTTTTTGCATTAACGTTATATCATGCATGTAACCGTTAAAAAACATAGCATATGTTACACCTTTTACAGGGTTCTCAATTTAAAATGCCTGCAATAGAAATATTAAAAAGTCAGCTGGAGACTCAAGGAGTTAAAGCATTATCATTTGCTTCAGTTAGCGAACTACACTTAGAAATCTGCTCGTGAGAGTCATCATTTTAGCTGAGAAGCCCACTGCCGTTAGCTAGAAATGAGAAGCAGCCTTTGTTTACTTCTCTGTGGAATCAAAGACCTAGTGTTTCAAAAAGTACTCGAAATTTTGTAAATCTGCCGCTGTTATCACTGTAAACTGTATATGTGCAGTGCAAGAATGTAACGCTTGACAGGCGTAGCAATAGTAACTAAAGAGGGCGGGGCTTAGTGAAGGGTCAATTCTTCAACTGTCCAGGTAAACAGAAATGAAGACTGCTGGTGGTTTTTGGATTGTTTGACAAATCCAAGAGACATTGCTTGAGTACCCAATCAAGAGATGACTAACAGCTGCATGGGCTACTCTGCAAAGATCTTGGCTCAGCTACTCATCGACTTTTTTTTTTTTTTTCAATCAGAGTCCGGATGTGGAGGCTGTAGAGGATCAAGGGATCTAAAGCTTAGTAAGAGCGCTGCATTCATGATGCATGTGGCTGGTGGTCGGGACTGCAGCGAACATATGCTGAGGTCTTTATTGGCATTCTAGAGGAGATTGGGGGGACAATCAATTAGCCATGAAGCTGTGAGTCCCCAGGGGCTCTTGGGATATCCAAATGACTTAGTGACCATACACACACACCAAGATGCTAATTGACTGGGCTTGACTTCATGGGCAAATGCCATTGGGTGAATACTGCATGTACCCTGATTTTAAGGGATAGTTTGGATTATTTGATGTAGGACTGTATGAGGGACTTATTGATAGGCAATCAACACACCCCCAGTTAGGACAAACAGAGAAGGACACCAGCACAGCAGCAAAGCAATAAACTGTGTATGTGGTCAGCAACAAAAGGTACAGGTAAAGGTAAAGCTTACAGAAGGTGTGTGTCTGAACTTGGGTGGTACAGGCAAACCTTGGTGTTAGTGTAGCTGCTCTTGACTTTAATTGGCCCTGTAATAGTCTAATTGATAAGTGTTGTGAGCAGGACAGGGAGGGGGCACAGGGTTGCACTGCACCCCTGGCTGTGGTGTAGACTTGAGAGGAGCATGCAGGGGCACTGCTGATTATTCAACATGTTTCTCTAATCCCAGCCCTTGTGGTAGGAACCTGTGAAAGAGCCTGGTCTTTGTGCCGGGGGGCTAATCGTGTTTTGGAAACGCCGATCGAGGCTAATCTTCTGGCCTGCCTCTAATGTGGAGCCGCTGATATCCTCTGCTGCGATAAATTAAGCTACTTATTAATCTAATTATGGCACATTCATCCCCACAAACTTTCATGTGACTTGGAAAGCCCCCTTCACCATTAACTCCCACACCCCTCCATCTTCCTCCTCTCCAAACCCAGATCTTGAGACTGACTCCCCTCTCCCTCTCCCAGACTGCCTGGCCCTGGCCGGCCCAATTAGGAGCCCTCAGGATCTCGCCTCTAACGAGCCTCCAGGCTCCAGTCGGCCTCTCCACACACAGGCTGGGGTCAGTCTTACTCATTCTCTGCCTCTCCCCCCCTCTGCCAAATCTCCACCTGCTTTATTCTGTTCTTTCATTAATCATTTTTTATTTCCCCCACTTTGGAGGGTGGTGGTCTCAAGAGTTTACTTTTGTATTTTTACTCATCATAGTTGTACTCATCAGACACTCAACAAAAATATAAACGTAACAATTTTGTTTTTGCTCCCATTTTTTACGAGGTAAAGTAAAAAAAAAAAGAAAAAAAGAAGAAGACTTCTTGTATGCATACAAAACATTTATTTATAATTTTGTTCACAAATCTGTGTTAGTGAGCAGTTCTCCTTTGCCAGGATAATCCGTCCACCAGATGTGGCATATAGAGATGCTGATTAAACAGCGTGATTATTGCACAGGTGTGTCTTGGACTTCTCTCAATAAAAGACCATCTTAAAATGTGCAGTTTTATCTTTTAAAAAAAGTTTATTAGACACTGAACTATGGTTATTTCACACACATAACATTTTTTTCCCCAGGAGGGCAAATGACCCTCCCTGCTCTGCCTGATATTCTTACCAACCAATAAGGGCAATGAGTGGCCAATCAGGAGTACAGCAGGTCCTGCTGTTTAATCAGGATCTCTGTGCCACAACTGTCAGGTGGATGGATTATCTTGGCAAAGGAGGAGTGCTCACTAAAAATGGATTTTAACAAATTTGTAGGGCTGGAGCCCAAATAGTTGACTGAAACGTTAATCGGTGTCAAGAGTCTTAGTCAACCAAGTTTTTATTTATCCGTTGGTTGCAGAAAAATAAAGAAACAACAAAAAAACTTAAAATTTCCATTTGTGCCTTGTAGTTAGGCCTAGGGAATTGTTGCAACACAGACCTTTTTCCCGGTGCACTGCTGCTGTAACTAACTGTGCTGTAGCTGCCATTAGTAAGTTAGCTCAGTTAGCGCACCTTGGGGGGAGTTATTTATTCCTGTGTTTAACAACAAGACTTGTGTGAGGTTATGCTCGTTATCGTTTAATTAAGAATTGATCAGTCTCC
Organism: Lutjanus campechanus; assembly: GCA_027495735.1. Lineage (NCBI taxonomy): Eukaryota > Metazoa > Chordata > Actinopteri > Lutjaniformes > Lutjanidae > Lutjanus > Lutjanus campechanus. The sequence continues at coordinate 5,479 of JAJHUR010090417.1, read as the reverse complement.
TTGCTGGTTGTTCTGACACATTCAGAGTCATTACTGTTTTGGCCTGTGGCATTTAACAGTGGGAGTTACAAAAATTACATTAATATCATAAATGTACAACGACACGTTGCCAACTAATGGCTTTAACTGACGACTACTGATCGACTGGGAAAATCTTTAGTTGGGGGCAGCCCTACAATTTTGTGAACATAATTTGAGAGATATAAACCTTTTCTTTGCACAGAATAACACTTCTTACTTCAACGTGTTGCATTTATATGTTTGTTGAGTATAAATGGAAGAAACACACCAAACAGCCAGTTTTGCTTTTATCTTCCTTTTAACTCCATCCAATCATGCATTTCGGCCCTACTGTGGACCCCCTCGACATTTTGACTCGTCCTAAAGTGAACTTCTTAATGGCCTCCCTTGCTGTGAAAGCAAAAAAAGGCCTCTATCAAACCTGCCTCAGGCCATGTGATGCCTTAACTCTCTTGCTACACATACTTCTGGCTCTCAGCTTTGGGGTGATGTTGCTCCCGCTGCGTTTGCCGGGCCTTTCACAGGGTGCCATGGCTCTGTTAGGTGGGAATCTTGAGGAGGTGGGAAGCTTGCTGTTGGGAAGTGAGAGCAGGATGACAGGACCCTTCCCTCCATGGACAGTGACCCTGAAGGGAGATGAAAGAAGTTCACGTCTGCACTTTAGCAGCTCAAACAGGGCTGCAATCATCCGTGAAGGCTCTCTTACCAGTCCAACCCCCGCTGTCTCTCTTCTGCACCTCTCCTCTACCCCGCTTTCTTTGATTTTAGGTGAGGTGGAGGAGCGTGTCTGCGTACCCTGGTGTTTCCTCTTTTTCTTCATCTCCTCCTCATGTCTCTCATGCTTTTCTTCTTGTTCTTTCTCCCTGAGGCCAGTGGGAAACGTTTCCTTTTTGGTATTTCACTTGCAATAACAGAGCTGACTTTGTTGTCACCAAGAGCTGTGTGAACTTCCCCTTTGTTGCAGTACTATAGAGCAGAAATACTGATTGTTCATACCATTCAAATATAAGACTACCTTGTTTTGCTTTTTCTCAGAATACAACAAAAATTCTCTTTAATCTAATTCTCTGTCACAGTTCTTCTCTTTATTGCCGCTACAACATGACCCTACCAGGACCCGTTTAATTTCCTTATTCTTTTTAATTTGCATTTTAATGTTTTCATGCTGTTTTTCTTTTGTTTTTAATACGCTATGCAAAGCATTTTTTGTATGTAAATGTGCCATACAAACAGGGCTGGGACGCTTACTTAACAAATGATAATTACCGATCACCTGTCAAAAATTCATATTGTAATACTAGGATTAGGTTACTGTCAGTAACCTAACACAATATTAAAGTAATGTAGCCTGATTACGTTCTATTACTTTTGGATTACCTTAATAGCAAATACAGGGAAATTGTTTAGCTTAATATAAAGTTCTCTGTTGGTAATTAACTGGGTTTCTGTGTACTAAATAACAGCGGTTGGTCTGTTTAGCTAACGTTAGCAGTTGTTTTGTGAAGCTAGCGTTAGAGATTGTTCTGTGTGACTGACGTTAAAGGCTGTTCTGTTTAGCTAAGATTTGTGGGGTTTTCTTTGTAGCTAATATTAGCCATCGGTCTGTGTAGCTAACGTTTGTGGTTCTTCTACATAGCAAACAACAGAGGTTGTTCTGTGTTGCTAACGGCAGCAGTTGGTCTGTGTATTTAATGTTAGCAGTTAGTCTGTTTAGCTAATGTTAGAGGTTGGTCTGTGTAGCTAATATTGCTGTTTGTTCTTTGTAGTTAACTTTAGAGGCTGTTCTGTGTGACTAATGTTAATAGTTGGTCTAGCTAACATGTCTTTGTAGCTAACAGCAGTGGTTGGTCTGTGTAGCTCATGTTAGCAGTTGGTCTGTGTAGCTAACATTAGCATACTTGTAAACGTGTCTTTAAATTAGATGTTGAGTTCTTGGATGTTGTTGATTTTTACATACAGTGAAATCATTTTTTCAATAGAGCCCATGATAATAAATTGACTGTAAGATTAGCTATAGTTTCACTGAAACCAGAGTGGTGTTGTACAGTAAGTGAAGTGATGTAATGTGTGCGCTCTGCACATGATAGTATATTGTTCGTTATTTTGAAATATATTTAAAAATTTAAAAATCCACCCATCCATCCATTTTCTGTAACCGCTTATCTGTGAGGGTCGCAGGGGGCTGGAGCCTATCCCAGCTGACTTTGGGCGAGAGGCGGGGAAAATTTTAAAATGTTTTACTCAATGTATCTATAACCTGAGAAAGTACTTTTTTTCTGTAATTGTAATAGAATACAGTTACCTTTTTATATATCATGATTACATAATCTCATTACTCCACAAGCCTGCATACAAATAAAGTTTCCTTGCCTACTGTAGCACACCTTCCACAGGTATAATCTGTGCAGCATTAACCTTCTAGTGCTCCCTTACTCGAGTGATGATGTGTATGTGTTCTTTCCTCAAAGCCAAGTGGAGGGGCGAGACGACAGGGAGGCGCTCGCTGTCATTTGTTCTTAGAAACAAAGGTTCTGTGCTGCTATCAAACTCCCATTAGATATGGAGAATTGAGTGTGCGGTCTGCACCACGTACCAAACAGCGAGGTGATAACACAACGCAGAGGCAGGCCAGGACGCTAATTGCATGCCGAATATTTATAGTCCAGACAATTAGCTGTTGCCTTTTATATGCTAAATAACAACAGCAGCAGTGGCAACAGAGAGAGGGATGGGGGTGCGGGGGGGTAAGTAATTAAGATGCTCAAAACAGGACAGGGACATGCAGTCTGTTGTGCTCTGATTTGTTGCTAACAAACACAATAATTAGCCTGTTATTGTGGGATAATGAAGTTGCCAGTGTCCTTTTCCCTCTGCCAAGTGCCATCCTGAACAAGGACGTTCCCACCACTGCTGCTGCTGTTACTGCGGACAGGACCCTGAGGACGAGGGTGTTGAGGAGTTCAGAGGTCACAAAGTGTGTCATAGGTCTGTACAGGAGCTTTTGTCGGGGAGTACTGTGAGGTACAGTAGTAGCATAAGGTTTTACAGTGTGTCTTGTGACACTGGTGTAGTGATAACAGAAGAAGTTATACTTTGATGACACAGTGTTGGAGCAGATATATACATCTGTGGAGCCTGATAAGGCAATCAGTATTTGCAAGGGCTGGGTATTGTTCACATTTGAACTGATGGGGCCTGGAACTCGGTATCCAGCGCTACACACCACAACATTAACTGCGGGTCCTGCATGTGACTTCACCTTCTGGCCATCAAATACAGTACACTCCTCAGCTTTTGGATATATGTTGGTTTGACATGTTGCGCTGTCCAGCTTTGCATTTCATATTACAAATATTGTGTTTTGTTGTATTGTGTTGGCTGTGTCTAGTTTTGAGAAGTTTAACTTGTGACTGCTCTCAGCTCGCCATTGTCCTGAAGGGGTAACAACTGTCTTGCTCCGAAAGCTAACATTAGCCAATGAAGCTATAATACCTGTGTATTTCCCTACAGGGATGTAGTCACACAAGAGCGGGTCGCACTCATCCTCTCTCTTTCTCTGGCTGGTAAAAGGACCAGGAGTTGCTGGATGAAACACTTAAGGTAAGAGAACATTACAAGGAGCAACGATATCCATGTTGATGATGTATATTGTGCATGACAACAAACCACAAACCACAACAAAACTACCACAAATTGCAACTTTCTTGACTTAGTAAATTATCTTTTAAATTGACAAACATATGTGTAATTGATGGCACAATTCAAACAGGATCTAAAAATAATTTGTCTCTCGCCGTTAACTACCATTCATATTTATTCCAAAGTTTCCTGTAAAAACACGCAACTAGGGTTTGACCCTGGGGCCGACTTTGACTGGTGTTTACAGTAGCCAATAGATGTGAACATGAGTTACGCCGTCCCACCATGCAGCAAATGCGGTACATGGATGCAAGAGGGAGAGCAGTCCTATTAGCTTATTGTTCCTGAAATGAGAACTAACAGTTATGGTTAGCTACTTCAGCAAGAAGTAAGCTAAAACCATCTTCACCAGTAAACTTTGTAATTAAATAACTGAGAGTTGAAGCTGAGCAGCTGGAGGGAAACATCAGAGGGAAACCAGAAAATATTTTCTCTATAAAACAGTTTCACCCAAATCAGTGAATAAAGTTATAAAGTTGTGCTTTTGTACAGTGAGGCTGATTCCTCAGAAACACTGAAATCTGCTCCTTCTGTGCTCTGCTGCATAGCGAGAAAAGTGTTTCACTGGATGCAAATCTGAAGTATGCCCCAGAGCGCAGGATAAATCATCGACAGTTTTTAATTGTTTTCCAAGAAAAGACAAACTCTGAAATACTATTAAAAATAAACCTGAGAATATCTACAAAATGAATTTTTTGTCATTGTTGGGCCAGATACTAGACTACAGGTGATAGCACCATATATATGTGATTAAAAACATTTAACATTGACTTTATGGGAACTTTATTTGAGAACAATAAATATACTTTCTGTCGTTAGGCATTTATAATAATTTGGTAGGTAAACTGCCACCATCTGTATGAATGTCCATGTATATTGCTGTATGTGTGTGTGTATGTATGTGTGTACTTGTGTGAGTCAGTGTGTGTACCTTCTTTGCACATATGGCTGTGTATGTCTCTGACCGCAGGTTCATTGAATCAACAATGCTGTCTGGCAGGATTAGGTGCAGCAAGAGCTGATTTGATATTTGTGGCTGATAGTGCTTGTAAGTACGCCTTTGTTCCCCTCCATTGTGGTTGAGATTAAGGCGAACCTCCTCTTCATCATCCTGCTTCAGTGTAGTAATAACCTAGATAAAGCTACTCTTTGATTGAATCATTTCTGCCCGCGTTCAGGACCTGCTCTCGCTCGTTCCCTGTCAGCTGTCGCTCGTGCATCAGACGCATCGTCTCTACTTTTTCTTTTCCTTCATAACTCTGTCAGTATGTCATTCATCTCTGTTTATTTTCTCACTTTTTATCTATAATACCTGTCAGTCACAATGCGAGACACTAATGAGAATGTTGATTTTTCACTAATGATGAACGTGTTTGAATATTATTTTTGTTTGTTCAAGTCTAAACTGTATCTAACACACAGGAAAGAACTTTTGCTGGAACTTTTAATAGAGTTTAATAGTCTAACTTTTAATTGCATCAAGTTTCCGATTTGTTTGGGTCCACTTTGGATCCACGGATGCTTTAAGAAACACCAACTAATTTGAGCAGTTATGCTCGTGAATGTCTGAATGCAGATTATTTTGTAATGTTGGGGGCTGAGTGGAGGTACAGAGTCGCGTAGGAGACTTTAGTTGTGTTTGGTGTCATGTGGGAGTCGACAGGGACTTATTGATGATCGCTCTGGAGGTGTTGTGGGTCTTATGCAGTGAATGCTTGTATTGATAGGTGCCAGCCTCATAAATATATACCCACACGCA
>JAJHUR010090416.1:0-14049 GCA_027495735.1 Lutjanus campechanus | reverse complement strand
TTAAGGCGGACACTTAAAGATTGAAAGGTTTTCCTGTACAACGGATGTGCCTCATTTTATGTGGGTTAGGCCCAATGCAATTCTTTGCTGCTTTATAGAAGTACGGTGTCCGTAAACTACATGTCCCAGAATGCATCCTGATTTTTGTTATCCTTGCACTGAAAGAATCTAGCCACTAGATGTCAATTATGCTAGATAGCGTCTCAATATTGTACAACCGTTTCCAGCAGTGGCACTCTCTCTTCTTGGATATTTCGCTAGAGTCGGCGAAACAGTGACGTAGAGGGAGGCAGAGGCAGAGACGGTGCCAAAGGAGTACAATTTACAGCGGCAATTGACACCAAACACTGAGCCAAGTATGCTAATGTCTGCCACCAAGGGAAGCAGCAAAAGGTCCAAGAATTGATTGTCAATAGAATGCTATTATTTTAATAATCGAAGGAAAATATGTAATATGATTACAACTGGTGTTATGGCCCCAGAGCCTCTGCCAGGGCTTGCTCGTCGTTGTCTTGTTGCTGTGTGGTGTGTTTTGTCTTTCAGTGTGCTGGCTCCTGGCTGATTGGCTGAGGCTATCAAGGATATTGGAGGCAGCTGGCTGCTGCTCCCAGGCTCCATTAAACCTACCCCATCCTGCAGTCTGGGGCTCCCTCTTCCCCTGGCACCACCATCACGTTAAGTTAAGACTTGTCTGATTTTTTTTGTATAGTTTCTTTAACTTTTATTTAGTTAATCTTGTAAAATCTTCAGTTAATCTGGCAGTATGTTTTCTTGTCAGCTTCCTTTGTAAGAATCAACATTCTCACTACATTTATTTATCTTTGTTATATACATTTCTTTGTTTTAGTTAATCCCTCATGTGTGCTCCCTTTGTTATGGTCTCAGAGCCAGACCATAACAGCAAATATATTTATATAGTTTTAAATTTACAACTGGCCCTTTGAGGGCAACCATGATAAACACTCTTGCCTTACAACATCTTAAGGAAATCCTTATGGTGATTTCATGCAGCTCACACACTTTCCTCTATTTAATGTTGTTTGATAGCACATTTAAATATGGCAACAAAAATTTAGTAGCAGGATGATACCACCGCAGTAGGAGACGTAACACGGTTGCTCCATCACTGTCACACCTTCTGTTTGTTTGTGCTCTGCTTATCTGCTACTCGTTTTTCTGTCCCGCTGTCTGTCTTGATCTGATCGAGGACTGGATGAGCACTTGGATTCAAAAAGCTGTGATTGTTTTGTGAAAATTCAGCCTCCAGGCTGTTGTTTTTCATAATTAAGTACTGGAGCAACAATCTGGCTACAAACAAAGACAGGGACACACATACTGCCGTGCTGTCCCAAAATAGTCTTCAGTTTCATATCCATACTGTACAGGTCAGAACAAACTGACCACATACAGGAGTCCCGAATGGTTTCAAGCAAGTGGAGGCACTACAGAGCATCATAACTGCTCTGAACATGTAACACAGCAAAACAAACCCCCCCTCTACCCTCACTCCCTTTACACGTGAGTAGCTTTGTCTTCTCAACGCTCTGCTGTTATCTCTTTCTTCTCGTCTAGTTCTAAATTTGAAACGACATAAAAGCCGAGTCCATTTTTTTTGTGCCGTTTCTGTATAATTGCATCATTTGGCAAGTGGTACAGTTATTTCAAGCCCTTGGATATCTCTCTGTACACAATGCAGAGGCTCAGGGGGACATAAAATTGAAGATTTCACAGGATAGGAGAAAGAGAGAGGGGGGGAAAAGGAAAATATCACAGCTTATAAATGGACACTTATTTTGCAAGTGGGTCAGCAGCATATAAATTCATCTAATGTTTTTGGATAAAGGTCAGGTGAACAGAACATACATGGATTTTCATCCTTTAAAACATGAGCTTTAGGAATCTGGCGATAAGTTCGACGGTCTAAATTGAGGCTTAAACCTCAACATGTTAACATTATTCATCCAAACCCTTTAATATATGGAAGCTGATAAGATTTGGACATTTAAAATACTCTGTCGAAGCTTATTCAAATTGCATGACTGTATACACTACATGCACGCAACATCTATATTTTATACAGACTTTAATTTACAGCTATGAATTTGAATTTCTATGTGTGATTTAAAGGTTTAAGTCAAACCCCCAGTTTCATCTTGATTTCGGTAAACAGGAGAAGGCCAAAAACAAACTTTCCCTTCCCGAACACCTCTCGCCTGCATGGCGATAGCAGGATGGGATGCACTGCACTGTCACCTAGTTTCCATGGTAACCTGTTGCTATGGAAACAGGCCCTGGAACAGACTCGGGAGCCGGGCGGTGGAGATTTTGTTGCCGGGAGAGGCAGAGGGAGGTGAGGGTAGGAAGGGAGAGAGGCACAAAAAAAAACACACACACACACACAGGAGGAGAGGAAAGGGAAAACATGAAGAAGAGGATAGAAAGTAAAGCGGAGGGGCTCGAGTACCATTCAAGCATTAACACAACTCATGTGTCACCACAACTTCAGTGCACAATTCACTCTTAAAAAACTACGCCTTCAGACCGGGCCTGGCTGGTTTATTGCCGCATCAAGTGTTGGATTTTTAGGCGGGATTCAAATGTTTGTTAATGAACATGATGCCACAAAAGGAGGAAAAGGAAGGAGCTGCCTCATTGACATGCATCTCACACGTCTGTTGGCCATGTACAGCAAACATTACATAACCACAGTGATGGCTGATGCCCGGCATTACAGCCAAACACTCTTTTCCTGCGTACTCTACTCTTTTGATCTTTGTGAGAACCAGATTCCGCAGACATTCAGAAGGAGGAACATTTCGACCTCTCCTCATTTGTTTAGCAAGACAAACGAGCGTTGACGGTGTTGGTGAGACTTTAAATTAGTTTAGGTATCGGTTGAGCGTTCCTCTTATGCAAGTACTATAGCATGCATGTTTTGATGCGTGAATCGAGTGCGGGTTCGCTGCAGGAAGTTACATAAATCACCTTTTCAAGATAACAGCCAATGGTCAGTTAACAAACACACACACACACACAGAGACACACACACACACACACACACACACACACACACACACACACACACACACTAAATCACAAATAACATGAGTTAGAGAGGAAAGTGGCAAACAGCTTAATTTGTTTGTTACTGAGAAAATAACAAGGAGGCAGCACTGGCTGCCGGCAGGTAAATCCAAGCCTAACACACTCATTTGCAGATGTCCGCATAAATGGCTTGGTTTCCCAGAAATTACAAGACTGACGAGCAGCCTTTGGACAACATTTGATTTCCCGTAACATCTTCCTGCAGACACACACACACACACAAACACACATACCACCCCCCTCCTGCTCATCTCCATCTAGCTCTCTAATCTTTCCCTGGCTGAAGTTGGACTGCAGCCTGCTGGGTTAGTCTATTCAACTGCTGTCACATAGAGAGCCTTGGAGCATGTTGTGTACTACAGTCAGTGACAGACAATATGGGCAGCAACTGGCAGGGAGCACCATGGCACAGATGGATGCATGCACACACACACACATACACACACAGAGAGTCAGATGCACACTTATTCATGCAGTCTGAGGCTTATTCACTCAATCGCCCTGACAAACTGCACCAGAGAGTTCAGTCGGACTTTCCACAGTATGGCTGTTACACAAACACAAGTCTGTGGAGTATAAACAAAGCTGATAGCAAAGATGTGCAAACAGGAAGGAAGTTGTTAACTTTATACACAAAGAAAAGCCACACAACACCCCCCAAAAATGCCTGTAATTCTTGTTGCCTGTTTCTTCAAGACATTGTTACTATTCCATGGACTTGTAAAACATTTACATTTAGAACAACACACAACATACTTAAAGGTAAACAGTGATGTGAGGACCTGTGTTTGTCTCTCAAGCATAGATCCACATGCAGGGTTTTGGCAAATCTCAGTCCAGTGTTAAATCTTGTTTGTTTTTAGGTTTAGTCAGAGGTGTGGATGAGTCACCTGACTTAGACTTGAGTCAGACTTGAGTCATAAGTTTGATGATGTAAGACTTGACAAAATAAAAAAAAAGACTTCAAACTCGACTTGGACTAACACCAGCGACACGTGGCTCACACAATCAAGCCACAATGGAACTATATGGTGGTCAACAAAAAAGTACATAAAAATTGCAGTTTGCAAAAAGCGCAGGTCGAAAATGACAGACGGAGACACAACAACTTTCAGCTCTTTGAGATTTGAAGTTGCACAACGAACACAAAGTGAAGGCTCTGTTGTTAAAATGTCATTACATTTGGTAAAGAGTGCATTATAACTTGCTTAGGTATCGAAACTCAAAGTTAGAACTTGACTCAGGACTTGGGTGAAAAGACTTGAGACTTACTTGTGACATGCAAAACAATAACCTGGACACACCTCCGGTTTTATTGTTCAATGTTTGTAAGTAAATTTCTAAGAAGTTCAAAATTTTATCCAGATCTGTTTCCACTTTTTGGTCATTAAGAAAACAGACACACTACTTCCTGGAGTCTTCTCTGGTTGCCAGGCAACAGGTCAGGCACATAACCCCCATAAGACTTCTTTACTTTTTGTACAGATTAAACAAACAAGATAAAACATGCTCAAGACTGGGCTTTACAGGTGCTGCTAGGCGAACTGTTACCATCAGACAGGGCCAGGCCAGCTGTTAACCCCGTTTCTAGTCTTTGTGCCAAACTAATTTAGCCTGCTGCAGACCCCTAGCTTCATAATCACTGTACAGATACGAGTGACCTTTTCAACTCTCTGCCATAAAGCAAGTAAGTGCATTTCCCCAAATGGCGAATCTTTCTTTTAATATACTACATGTAGCATTTTAAACGTTGCAAACCCGTTGTAAAATACTGGAGGTCTTGATTTAGAAGTAGTAAGCTTAAAATATTGATGTAACATGCTTAAAAGTTTAACTGTGAGATTCTCCTGAGGCTGATGTGATGCAATCGACACTCGGTTGGTCAATAATATCTGACTCCAGTAGAGATCAAATAAAGCAGACAAAAACTACTTTAACTTCTCTTTATTTAGCAACAGGGATATGATATATCGCCGCAGGTGATGTTTGTCATTTTAACTGGCAAAGACAACTTTCAGCATCAGTTAAAGATAAGCAGCCTGTTGTCCTTACTTGGATATTTTCTATGTTGCTTATTGCTAATATAAAAAAAGATTCAATGAGGTTTTTCTTAGCATCAGAGCTTAGCAAATGATCAACAATGGGAACTCAACCCCTCTTAAAATGTCCAACAAATTAACTTTTATTCACGGTCACTGTCAATGTACATCCTGCACACAAGCTGACATGTATACATCCATGTACTGTACACAATCATCCACTCCATGTATATCAATTCAATATCTATTCTATTTGCACTATTTCCAATGTTTACAATCTACAGTACACTTGATATGTACATTTATTTATGTTGTTGGTAACTGGTGCTCTTTACATAATTTTTTCATTCTTGTGTATATAACAGCCCTGTCTACTCTTAACCTTTATTTGTTCAGCTTTGTTAAATAAAGCAGATTGTGATTTACCGATTTGATTAAGTTCTATTTTTATACTTAACAATAGCATATTTTAGTTTGATCTTAAGATGCACATTTCACCAGACCGGAAATGTTTCACAACACCCCATGATAAGCACAGACAGAAGGAAAGGAACAGAGTATAAACAGGTAGCAAAAAAAGATAAATGACATGAACATGGAGAACATCTGATGGACGGACCAAGAGGGGGAGAGAAATGAGACAAACTGTGCTCTATGAACTGTCACAGCTGCCTCAGGCATTACTGTTTTCTGTGGAAGACTGGATAAAAGGTTTGCAATGACTTCAGCCTGACGATACTGAAGGAGGCGATTTAATTAACTGATTGGAGTAGAGTATTACACAACTCCACTTCTGTCCAATGAACAACCCACAACTACCCCCTGAAACAGCGTACAAAAGATTGAGTAATACTGAACATCTCTGTGATCTGTTTGCAGCAGACTGCATCCAAACTCCATCCATCCACAACAGCCACAAATTAAAACCACCTGCCTGACATTGTGTAGGCCCTCCTCGTGCCGCCAAAACAACTGACCCATCGAGACATGGACTCCACAAGACCTCTGAATGTGTCCTCTGCTACCAAGACCTTAGCGGCAGATCCTTTAAATCCTGTAAGTTGCCAGGTGAGGCCTCCATGGATCGGACTTATTCCAGCACACCCCGTAGATTGATCGGTTTGAGATCTGGGAAATTTGCTCGATGGTCCGGTTGATGAATGTTACTGACTACACCTGTCAGTGATTTTAATGTTGTGGCTGATCAGTGTATATTTGTGCTGCGACAGTCTGTTTTTACATTTTTAAATCTACATCCACAGTCCACAGTGGCAAATTAGTTTGAAGAAAAAGGTTCTTGTCATAAACTTGCGATAAAGCTATCAAATGTGATGTAATTTTATGTCTGCTATCTGTAAGACGACAGAACATGAAGGAACTTTTAGAGTTAATGAGGCCTTGAAATACATTAAAGTCATTTAAAACATGCAATTTAATGCTTAATACGCAGGTACATTTAATGGGAAACACAGTTACATCACATTTTATTTCCTCAGATTTGTTCAAATGAAGGCTATTTTGAGTAATGGAAGACATTAGGACATTTCATGAAACTGATTTACATATTTCTTCATCGCTTCACTGTGTTTGCACACAGCAACCATTATGACTTTTTTTTTTTCAGATATACAATATTGTGTGTTTGTGTGAAGTGCAGCGTCTGCCAAAAGCCTGCTGACAGCTGCTGGCAGCTACTGTGTTGCGGATGCATAAGTCACTGTCACAGCGTCACGCTTCTTCCAGCATGGGAGGTGTCGGTTAAATAAATGTATAATTATCTGGAGGTTGTCAAGAAGCAGTTTAGTGCGACGCTGCGCTGCCTGACTCAAAGAGAACGGAAAGACGAGCTCCCAAGATCTCTGACTTCTTTTCAGTGCAAAAAAGAAATGCAAGGACATACAGCAAAGAACTCTGTCAACACATCTGGAGCTGTGATACTGGAGGGCACATCTGTGTCGTGTGTGCTGAAACACGTTGATTTATGTCTGTGTGTGTCATTGTGGTTGTTTTTATATGCGTCTATGCCTGTATGTGTGTGTGTGTGTGTGTGTGTGTGTGTGTGTGTGTTTAGTCGCGTCCAGCTGTTCAGCAGTGGGATCCCTGCACATCTGTCAGCATGCTTTGGCCTGGAGTTGAGAGGGTTATCTAGCATACAGCAATGGCGAGGGGGATGGGAGACAGAGAAGAAAGAGGAGGAGATAAGATTAAAGACAAAGGGGAGGTGGCAGGAGGCTTGAGAAGATGAAAAGATGATGGATTTACTTTCATAAAATGAGATGAAAATAAGCAGATATTCAATGAGACACCTGGGGACGAGCTGTGTTTGAAAGAGACGAGGGAAGACGTTGAATGCGCTTATTCTCCTTTGCTTCCTGTAGTCTTTTAACTTTTCTTTCTATTCCGACAAAAAGAAACAAACTCGAAAATATAGTCATTAAGGATGTGGTGACATGATCACAAGCTCTTAACACCATTCAGAGGGGCAGGGTAAAGGTCAAATTATTGGGGACAGAGTGTCAGAAATCACACTCTCTGCATGAGTTCTGTCCAAACATGCCAAAAAAAATAAAAAAATAAAATAAAATATGACAACAGCGTCGTGTCTGGCCTAGATACAGCAAAAGTGAAAATAATGTGATCATGTGTGACATTTGGGCTCGTCTTTCCATTACCACTTCTGTTACATTTGTTTGAGCATGTGGGGAAAGAGCAGCCCAATGCTAACTCTTAGAGGTATCAAAGTGGACATGCACAAACAGATGTGTTCCCCGTGGTTTAGAGCAGACTGTATGATCTCTGATTGTGCATATATTGAGAGTAAGCTAAGCTATAGATTCATTAATAGAAAGTATACTGTAGATTATAATTCATGATCCTTTGAGCTTAGGCCTCAGACATGTAGCCCATCCAACCAGATTAACAGAACAAAAAAACAATAGAATAGAGTGGAATAAAATCAAATTACAGCCTAAACAAAGCTTAAACCTACAATAATTGATTATTTTTGGTGGGAGGCAGAAACGAGGTGTTAACGACACTGACATATTTTCACATTTTAAGTTGATATAATTAAGTTGTATGCAAACATTTTTACATCCAGCAGTTAAAAGAGCAACATTGTGAGTTATTTGGAGTCATGTTTGTGGCCACCTTCTGAATGCAAGTCCAACATTTGCTCTCTTTTAGCTCTGTTTTTGGTCTTTACCAACTGCTGAGGAAAACATATAAAATAATATATAACAGCAAATTAGCTCTCCCATGTTCAGCAGCTTGTTGCTAACTGTATCTGACGGTCATTTGGTGCTGAGCAGGGACTGTACAGTGGGGTTTTTCACTGAGAATAGCTGCCTGCAGCTTCCAAAAATGCTAGTATGAGAGTGGTAAGAGTGAACCAAAACAGAAAAGTTGTAGGCCAGACAGCTAAACAATGAGATGAAACTCACTATAAAGATCTGTACAGTTGAGTGGAGCTGGAGATTTGGGTGATAAATGTCACTAGATGCAATAGAAACCAAAGGCTATTCCAGTCTGGATTTCTAGTCTCCATTTTCAGGTAACCAGGGGGTGTCCTTGCTGGATAAATTGTCAATTAACTCTATGTTTTGGCCATTAAAGTATTAGCTGTAGGCTGGGGTGGTGATAACATGGCAACATGGGCTCACCTGCAATGCATCCTGGTACATGTAGGCACTGCTGCATGGCTCCTTGGAGCAGGCAAACTCGGTTTTCTTGGTAAATATAGCACACACTGAGGAATTGATGGCTTCATTTGACATTTACCATCAACACTGAATGCACATCATCATGAAAAGTGCTGAATTTTCCCCTTAAAACATAAAAATTAGAAATCATATTGTTGGGCCAGTCTAACAGTTTTAGTACCACCCATGTCTTCTGTTGTTCTGGAGGATGTGTAATCTTGGGACTTTAAAAGATTTAGCATTTTACCAAGCAGAAAGGTGAAATGCATTGTGGAAAGTGTGGGCTTCAGCTGTTTTGGAACTTGACCTACACTAGTATTAAAAGTCTATACGTATGTTGACCCTCTGCTCTACTGCTTTAATTCTAATCATTACCTGTTTCCCATTTTCTCTTTCACTTCATGAACATGCTGTAGCAGAATGTATGAGTGCCCTTTTAAATACCAAAAAAAAAAAAAAAACTTCTGAAACACCTGGTGAAAGTATCCTGAAAACCCTTAGCAACATCTGAATCAAAATTGACTCCACCCCCACAACCACACAAAAACCTACAGGAGTTGTTATTTAACGTATAAGTTTAGGAAAAACAACATACTTATATAACTGAAAATCAGAAACTACAGGAGCTTTCTGTAAGGTCTCGATTCGACTTCAGCAACAGCAGAGCCAAAATGACTCCACAGCTGGCAATTGATGAGTTACATGATCTGTTTGTACCTGCAGAAAACAGGTCTATTTCTGGCGAGAGGGTCAAGCCTCAAGAGTCCAAATCAGCGCCCTCTCCCCGCTTCAACCACTCCTTTAAAGCAGCAAATAGCTGTTACCTTAGCTATCTGCTCTGGTCCATTAGCTCAAAAGAGAGGAGGTCATTTTGGTCACTTGAGATGGAACCAGCATTATGTTGCATGGACCTCTGCCAGCAGAGAAATTTCTGTTTCTTGTGAGTCTTCTATGTGTCCGCTGTGGGACTGGAGTGCGGGAAAACAGAGGATCACAAGGCTCTGCGATCGACCTGGGCCAGCTTTCGGTGGACGGTGAAAGGTTCGGGCAGAGGAGAGGGAGGAAAATAGAGCGCAGCGGAGGAGAGAAAGTGACCCAACTGCAGGCTTGATTGATTTGCTGTGTGGAAGAAGGCTGTTTTCACAGTTGGCTGAGTCCTATCTAACCAGAAACACCTCTCTCTCTCTCTCTCTCACACACACACACACTTAAATGATCACTCCTGCAAACACATGCATGAACACATGCCAATGCACACACACACAAACAAACAGATTATTCTCCTACATGCACAATGCGTATCGGATTCCCCAGATATTCCAACACATATGTACTGCACAGAAAAAAAGGTCTGTGGGTCGATCCTGTTATGTCAGAGAACAAAAGGGCTCACATGAACATAAGCCTGCAGGTTTGCTTGAGTTCTTGATCTTTTAATGTGCGCTGCATGACAGAATACATTCTCCATGATGTGTAATTGGAGACAAACATGATGATGATGATGATGAGGGGTGCCGACTGGAGGGAACGCAAACCTGTCTTCCTAAACTCTCTTCAACTGAAATGATAACTTTCAACAGGAGAATGAAACAGTAACAGATAGTCACTAAGCTTTTTCTCCTTTTCTCCCCCCTCCTCTCCGACTTTGAAAGGCCTTAATGAGAGAAAAGTGTGTGTATCGATTCTCCTGCATTCTAACACTCTGTGATCAAAGAACAAAAGAGAGGAAAGATAGGGATGAAGGCAGAAGAGGGAGAGGGCGAGTGCATCCTATCGAAGAATCTTCCAGACACTGCAGCCAACAGAGGAACAGTGCAGCCTTCATGAATAATACAAAATAACACATTTAAAGGTTTACAGTGTGGGCAGTTTTTGTTTAACTGCGTGGATGTAAATTAGAAAAACAAATGTAAATAGAAATGTGTACTGCTTTTGGTGATTGCATAGACACTAATTTGTGCATGTTACAGTATGTGTGCCACAGTGGTATGATATTTCTTAACCTCAGGAATAATGATGAAGGAACGCTGTAGAGGAGCCAAACAAGCAACAGAGAAGAAGCTCGTTGTAACAATCTTATCATCTTTACTTATTTGTCCTATTTCCTTCCATTTCTGCAGCTTTCTGAAACTAAAGGCAACAGCAACTATGGTTGGGGGTGAAATTAGCCATGCAACAATTTGTACCTTTGTAAAGCATTAAATGTTTTTTGGTTAATTTTGGTAAAGCAAAAGTTTTCATTTTGGGAAATATGCATTGCTTTTTTTTTCTTGAGAGTTAGATGATAAGATCAATACCACACTCGTGTCTGTGCATGAGTAAAAAGGCCGCAGCCGGTTAGTCTATGCTGAGTTCATACAGCAGGATTGGTGACAAAAGCCCCCTGTTGCTATGGCATCGGCTGCACATGTGCAGTGGCTGGTACCTATTTCAAACTTTGCTACTTCTCTCTTTTTATTGCTAAAACGCATCACCTATGACAGAAATACACTCGTAGGCATTGGAAAATGAAGATGTGTGGTTTGGATTAAAGAGCAGCAGACCCTAAGATCACCTGGTCCCAGTGTGAGGCATTTGTTGCCCAGCTGCTGCTGAGTCACTATGTTCTCCACTGAGAGTTTATCATCTTCATCTGGTTTTTGCTGGTTTATGATGTTGGGACGATCGGGTCCAGGTTCTTTAACTCTGAGCTTCTCTCGTAATGTTCTCCTCTCAAAAGACGTTATTTGTAGTGACTTCACCTAATTTTACATCTCCATTCTAGCTGCTGATGCACTAATCTCAAACTATCAACACATCTCACTCTGCCGTGTTAATTGGCAGATGTGGATTGAGCTGCTCGCACTCTGCTGCCACCCAGAAGTTGAAATCAGCGGCATTCAGATGAACGCTGAGGTGCAGGTAATGTGTACCCCACCAAGCTCTTGTATCGAGGGGACTGAACTTATGGAAAGAGTCAATGGACGAATTTTGCACATTTAATAAATATACAATATATATTTCAAAGTAATTAAGTCTTCATCTAAGATTTAGGAGGTGGGGCAGCACCCTAGCGCACTGTTGACCAGCAGCCACTGACAAGAACGCTAACTTTGTTAGTTCATTATGTGTGAACTGTTCAAAGATGTGTTCTGTGAGCTTGCCTATGCCTCGTAGACTCGCAAAAGATGTCAATGGGGTTTAATATCTGGTCATGTCAGGGAGCCATGCAATGAGCTATACAGTCAATGAGAGCAGACAGAGGCTGGGAGAGGGAAGGAGTTAAGGAAAGATGGAGGAGAACTGGAGTAGCAGCAAGAAAAGCCTAAATATAGAAAAAAAAGCAAAAAGTTCTTATTAAGTGGTAGTAATAGTTATAAAGTTATAAAGTAGTTCAAACTAGCTTTCCTGCCGGCAGCCACAACAGTGACATGCATACTGATGCCTTAGTAATAATAATTTAATGTCACTTCTAGTGTGTGTTTTCATGACAAAATAGTTTCGAGACCAGACAGAGTAGTCGGCGATGCCTCCTTGTGACAAATCTTATGCATGACCCCCTGTCACTGATCAGCCATGCAGTCTGAAAACCACAATGACTTTGAGATTCCCAATTACAAGACAGAAAAGCCGTGTAGTGAGAACAGCACAGCGACCCGATGACTTTCAAACTCAATGAGTGTGGCCAAGCATTAGCTTAGCACAAAGGCTGGAAACAGGGGGAAGCAGCTAGTGTGGCCTTGCTGACCAAATGAAACAAAATCCGAGCACAAGCACCTCTAAATCTCACTAATTAACATGTTCTCAAAGTGAACAAAAGGACAGGTTGCCAGGCAACCAATGGAGACTCCAGGAAGGTTACTGGGCACTGCCACCGCTGTTTTTTTCAGCATTCTGAGTAACTGAAAAAGATATCTCATGGATAAACAGCTGAAACTGAACTGAACTGATCAGACAGAAGGTGTGATGTGTTCAAGAATATAAAAACTTCCCCACACACAATCACACACACACTCCTGGGAGATTTGTGTAGTCTACTAAGCTTCTTCAAAAGGTGTACTCTCCTCCACTTCACAATGGCCTACATTGATTTTCCACACACTTTCCTGCTCTAAATATGGATTTCCCCACTGTTTTACTCCCTACCAAGTTGTGTTTCTCTCGTGTCACCTGGATAAACAAACAGAAAAACTGAACGGACAACTTGACAGTAAAAATACTTTTCGTAATCATTTATTTCCAAGTGTTTTTCTTCAAGTTTTCTGACCACACCTCTACCGAGCTACTCTTGCTCTCTCCCTCATTATCCTCCTCCTGTCTCTTGTCTCTAGTCTTCCTCATCCCTCTCTCCTATATTCTCTTATTCCAATTAATGATCTTCCTCCTTTAGGCATCCGTTGTTTCCATAGGAACAGTGCTCTGTAGTCGATACCAGTCGCCTAGGCAACGGTGAGCTGGGCAGGACATGTGTGTGCGTGTGTGTGTGTGAATGCATGTGCACATGTCGCATGTTTACTTGATTTGGGCTTGCCCCTCCCTGCAGTGGCACAGGTATGTTTTTATGTGTTTTTATGACTTTTTTTTCTGACAGAATCAAAGTTTTCTTTACTTCATGTGTGTGTTTAAAATGTATTTCATTTCAAATCGTGGGGAGATAGCACTTGAGTTTTAATTCAAAAGATATCTGACCAGGCTGCACAGCCATTCTCCTCACTTTTCTCTTCAGTTCTGTTACAGTGTGTATCATGTTGTTGGTTTCTAATTCTCCTCCCTCGCTCTTCTCTTTAAACTTTAGCCCTCAGTATCGTGCACACATGCAACACCATATTCTAAATCTCTTTCTCACACACACACACACACACACACACGCACACACGCACACACACACACACACACCACTAAATGGTCATCTGTGTAGATTATTATCTCTGACCTGTGCACAGAATTTGCACGTATTACGAAAAGACGGAAAAAATCTGGCTGCACAATTGCAGCACAACAATGACACTGCAATCAGGTGCACAGATGACATGACAAAGAGCTACAGGATTGACACACTCACCATCGTGTGTGTGCGCACAAAGTGTGTGTGAATCCATCATGTGTGCATTAAAGCATGTAGTCACATTTATGAGATTTAGCAATGACTCATGTTTAACTTGCATCTGCCAACCCATGTCAGCACATTACAGGGCACGATACATCCATGTGGACACTCTTGTAAA
>JAJHUR010090413.1:0-13055 GCA_027495735.1 Lutjanus campechanus | reverse complement strand
TGATGATGATGATGATGATGATGATGTTCCATTTTGTCAGCCAGCCAAAGGATTAAAGCCACGACAATAAAACTGTGAAGATCCAAAATGAAGTTATGAAGCAATTGTGTTTGATTCACGGCCTGTGACAAAAAGATATAAACAGCAGCGGTTAAAAAGCAAAGGGGATTGCATTGGAGTGGAAAGTAGATTTATTGAGTCACAAATTCGCAAAAAAACAAACAAAATGCTCGGCGAGCATTACTCAAACTGTGAAGCAGGTTTCTCTGAAGAGAATTCCTCTATCGCATGAGCGCTGATGTATGTGCAAAAGCTCTTGTCGTGTTTATTTTCCCATTCTGACACATGTAGCAAAACTGCCTGGCCATGTAACACAGGCTCCTCTGTGGTGGAGGGAAAGCGAGTCTGGCTCGAACATAATCAAAGTTACGCAGGAGGTGTTATGAAAATAATATCACGTTGGGTTTAGATGAAATATTGTATGTGCCGATTGCTAAATGGATTACAAAAGTTCAGCGTCACTCACTTTGAGCTCATTTAAATGACCACAAATCTGTTTTCTTTTTTGCACAAACCTCCACAAGAATCACCCACCTGATTAACTTGAAATATTATTTCTGTAATTCCTGACAAAACGGCAGTGAAAACACCCAAAATGTGTTAATATTCACACTATATGAGGTGTATATTATAATGTTTCATTTATATATTCCCTCCCAACCCTTAATAAAAAGCCTGGATTGAGGTTTCTGTCTGTCTGTTAAATGGAAGCTTTTCCTCACCACAGTTGCTTTGGTGCTTGCTCTTGGTGGGAAAAATGGGTTCATAAAGAGTATGACCTGCTCTATTTGAAAAGTGCCCAGAGATAACTTTGTTATGATTTGGTGTTATACAAATATAAATTTAACTGAATTCAATTTTACTTTCACAGTTAGAAATATAAGATTGTGGACAGGAGTTACAGAAGCATGTTTTTCACACTGCAGGACTGTACAGAACTCACAAACATTCAGTTATTTCAATTGATTTTTAAAGGTGACAACAAACTATTGCATTTTCACAATTATTTTTACACTGTAAATTCAAAAATAGGACCCAAAAACATCCCCCAACCTGCACAACAGATCAAATAGAGAAAAGAAGAGGAAAATAGAGTCCAGTGCAGACAATTTCCTGGCACTATTTCCTCAGTGACAGTATCCCACTGGAATAGCAGTGGTGCGATGTTACAGCCCTGCGTGTTGCCACAGTGGAATACAGATAGAGAGCAGCTTCGCCATTCGCCACCTGGGGACTTTTAGCTGTCCAAATCTTTGACAGTTTCTTCCATAAGAATTACCCACCTAACTACATAATAACTTTAAATATTATTTCTATACTTCTTAACAAAATGGCACTGAAAACATCCAGAATGTGTTAATATTCATACAATTTGAGGTGTATATGTGTAATTTATTTACTGCCCCCACCCTTTATAAAGAGCCTGGATTCGCTTGAAGTTTTTGTCTGTCAAAAGGAAGTTTTTCCTTGCCACAGTGCTTGCTCTTGGTGGGAAAATTTTGTTTATAAAGAGTTCAGTCTAGACTTGCTCTATTTGAAAAGTGGCCTGAGATAACTTTGTTCTGATTTGCGCTGTACAAATAAAATTGAATCTAATTTAATTCAGTTTTACTTTCACAGTTAGTTATATAGAACAGTGTGGGCAGTAGAAACATGTGCTTTTCATGCTGCAGCACTGTACAGAACCCACACACACTCGGTTATTTCTTTAGATTTAAAAAAAAAAAAACGACAAAAACTATTACATTTTCAAAATTCTTTGCATGGTAAATTCAAAAATAAGAACCATAAAATCTGCTAACCCTGCACAACAAATCAAATATCACGCAGGAAAAAAAAAATCCAGTGCAGACAATTTCCTGGCACTATTTCCTCAGTGACAGTATCCCACTGGAATAGCAGTGGCGCGATGTTACAACCCTGCGTGTTGCCACAGTGGAATACAGATAGAGAGCAGCTTCGCCGTTCGCCACCCGGGGACTTTTAGCTGTCCAAATCTTTGACAGTTTCTTAGCAGCTCCTGGCCCTTAAACTGTGAAAGATTCCAGCGACAGATAGGGAACCCCCCCCTGCACACACACACACACACCCACCACCCCACTCCCCCTACCCCCCACCCACCCATCCATATCAGGCAGAATCATTGATAAAGACAGCCATTCAGGGATGACACTGATAGCTGCTCCAAAACCATTCGAAAAGTGATTTGCCTGCCATTTTAGCTGCTGCTGCCCTCTTTATGATGCACACGTGTCCGGGAAGACAACGAGACTGCTTATACAGGAGGAATTAGGTGGCCACAAATAGGTGTTCAAATTTCCTCAGTTTATATACATGAAATATTAAATGTAATTAATCTTTACATCATTCAACTGTGAATTTGTGAGTATATTTGAGTGGAAAATTCTCCTTTTTTTTAAAAAAACAATGTCATGTCAATTTTAGATGCAAGTAAATATCTCAAGAATTACTGCAAGTCTTCTACTTCACTTAACATTTGGATCTTTCACATGAGAGGAGCGTCTGCATATTTGCCTATCAGGGCCCAGTATTGAAAAGACTCTGCAAATTTTCATTCAATAAAGTCCTTGTTATTGATATTGAATTTATTTGTAAAACATAATGAAAACCATAACTCTCAATCTTCGAAAAATAAATGAATAATGGGACTTTTAAGCTCTTACAGAGAGGATACAAATACTTTCTATTGTTCAGAAATACCTTGACATCTTCACATATTTACCACAAAAAGGTTGAAAACTGTTCAAACCCCCAAGGGTCTGTGGCACTCTGCCAGGGGGATTATATTTTTAAAAAATCAAATTTTTTTTTTTTTTTTAAACAAAATGCTTCATTGTTCAATAGATAATGTCATTTTAAAATCTAAAATAGCTAATAGATCAGGTTCTACTCTAATGATCAGTAACTCAGTAACAAATCTCTCTCTATATATGTGTGTAAATATATATAAATCTTCTTCCCGTCAGTGGGATGGTGGAACCTGGCTCTCTGTACATGGCTCCATCAAGTTGGTCAGTTAGAGATCCATAAAATGGACAGATTTTTTATACATCAACTTATAAAGTTGATGAAGAATAAAATTGAAATATAATGAGGCACATCTCCAATATGGCTTCATTGAAAATGACAGGAGACCAAAAGGGACATATATGAGGGGTACCTGGTATATTTTGTATCATGTAAGGGGTCCTTAGCTGCAAAAAAATTGAGAACCTCTGATTGTTATTAAATTGAAATCAATGTGTTTTAGGTTTAAAAAAGGAAGATCCTGAAGACGTCCTTGTGTAGCAGTAGCTTGTGGAGAAACTGGGTCTGAAAGGACGATTCAAAAGCTGAGATATTTCTCTCCTAAACTCCAAAATGCTTCATGATGGCTTTAATCTACTGCGTTCGAAGGCCAACTCAGACATGAGATGCAGACACCATCTCTCCTCCTCTTTCTCCTCCTGCTCCTGCATCCCTTCCATCCCTCCTCTCGCCTCCATCCCCATCTTGGGTCCAAATGAATGACGCCAGCTGGGGTCGCCCGGCTGATGCTGGGCCCTGCTAGGTGGCATTGACAGCTGAATTATCCCACAGGCCGCGGCGGCTGATTATCAGCGGAGAAGTCATCAGGGCGTCCCAGCCTCCCCCCGCCGCAACCCTCCAATCCCCAATCTCTCAGCCCCCCTGTCCTCTTCCCCCGTCCCCCTGTCACCCCTTGTCAAGAGAGGGACGCCTTCTCCAAGCTCGCCGCACGGGTGTTCTTGACAGGTAATCTCAACAGTAACAATTACCACCATTACTGGTGTCATAAACAAGTGGCCGACCCCAAGCCAGGGCAATAACAAAGGCTTTATAATTCACCATGCAAGGCCATATAAATACATGCCAACAGGTAACAAGTAATCTAGCAGAGAGGATGAGGGCCTGTGCTCCCAGTCACTGGACTGAATCAGTGTGTTTGTGTGTGTGTGTGTGTGTGTTTGCTGCAAGGACTTGTGGGTAAAGGCTGAGGATGGAGGATTCAGGAGCAGATTGAAGTTCAGGCTGCAGACGCACATTTAAATATAATCACATAGGGAAAAAAAAGATTTGATTTGATTGGGCGCAAGTCACCTCTACTCGATGTTTAAACGCGGACGCGTGCAGTGAAGCAGTTTTGTCAGGCTATTGATGAGACCATTTTGCCTGAGAAGGTTATTGATTTAGAGCAGGTCATCGATTTAGCAATAGAGGCAATACTTCACTGTAAATCTTTGATTATCAGAGAGAAAAAGAGATGACACTCAAATGTGTCAAATAAATATCTTCCTGTCTTTGAGTATTGACAGAGGAATTGGAAATGAAACGGAAGCGTTATAATTTATTATTAATAAAACAAATTTGATTTAAGAGGGGACTGATGCGAAATTAAATTAAAACTTAATGAGTTTCAATATTTAAAGCTACTACAAGGAACCACATACTTTGTTGATTTTGGAAACAATTCCATAAAAATATAATGTCACAAATAAAATTATTTAAATAAAAATCTCTTCTTACTTCTCATTGTATCACTCACTGTAACTGAAAAAGACTAATTTCATCTGATTTCACATAGAGTCAGACCCGGTGGCAGTCATTATTAATAATAATAATGCAGAATTATCCAGTCTTATCATTGATGGTCTTGTTTTCTTATGTAGGTCAGATTGAAACATCAGTCACGAACAGTTAAAAACAACTTCTTGTGGTAGCTTTAACTATTCAATTTAATCATTTAATCATAGATGTATAAAACAAATATATTTTCTTATTTCCAGTTTTTTTTTTTATTATTATTTTGTTTTAATTAATTTCAATATATATGAAATTATGCTCGGTTTAATAATAATTTAACGCAACTATTTATCAGGATAATTTGCAGCAGAAAATAATTCTGCCCAAAACGCGTTGTGTCTTACCAGCTGAAGTTTGGGCCAGATTGCTTCCTCTCCTCAGCAAAGCAAACAAGGCATTGTGGCCTGGAGCGCTAAAATAATTTGAGACTCCCTAATGAGGAGAGCTGAGCAGCAATTAACACGTGTCAAAGTCGACATCATCAGGTGCCACTCTCATTTTCTTCCCAAGACTCAATGGATGTGTTTTTTTTTCTTTCTTTCTCCTTCTCCTGCCGTTTCCTCTTGTTTATCTCCACCCGAAGGCGACGGTGGGGGGGAAAAAAAGCAGAGGTTTCCATCTCTGATGCGGCTGGACCGCGGCGCGTTTAACGATCACTAGTTAGCGCCGTCGAAATTGTCACGCCGACGTCTCGCCTCATCCTTTATTCGTATTCTTTCTTTCTCTCTTTTTTTTTTCCTTTTGCAGCGGCAGTCAGATCAGACAGGCCAGTTAACGGTGCATAATTCCTGCAGGAGCGATGCTCCGAGCGGAGAGACAGCCGAGGAGGCGAGAGGAGAGCAGGATCCGCGGCAACAACCGTGATGCTGATGTGGATCATGCATGGTTGTTGTTTAAAAAAATAAATAAATAAAAAATCCCGACTGATTAAATTATTATTTCAGACTGGCAACAAATAAACTAAATAATTTCATAGGCTATAAATTAAGATAAAATGATTTATTCCTTAAAATGTGTGCAACAGAGTAATAATTCTTTAAATTGTGTTTAAGAGCACAAAACAAAAAAGTGATCATGTTATATAAGATAAAACAAATAAAATAAAATAATTATAAAGTAAATACAACTGGGAAATGTATATATTCTAAAGGAATATCTTAAATATTTAACAATAACAATTTGGACCTCTGCCTGTATTTCCTTATTTTCTCATTATTTTGCTGTGTACCAAACCAAAACGTCAGTATTTGACGTCCTGGGAAAGAGACTCAACAATCAACTGTCTTTCTGGTGCGTTTAGGAACAGCTCGGACAAATCTGATTGATTCTACCTTTAAATTAAGTAAACAAATAAAAGCAAATAATAATAAAGTAAATTCAAATTAAATAGGCTCAGTAAATGAAAATTTCAAATATTTTTAAAGACTACCCTGCGAAAATCTTCATCTTCATTAAGAATAATTTTACAACAGGTTATTAATAAAAACTAAATAGTTTTTGTATTTGTATGTCATTTATTAAATTAACAAATAGCATATGGGTACATAAAATAAGAAATATTTCATATGCTTAAAAAAATAAGTATATGAAAGGCAATATTACAAGCACACTTGAAAATACTCAAATAAAAAAAAGGCTGCATTTAGTATAAAATGTATAAATAACTTCCAATCACACCTGTTTTTTATAATTGTTGACCAATGCATTTTATTACAGAATTAAAAACAGGTTATTTCACAAAGATCTTGGCCTGATTATTAAAGAGCCATGTTGTGAGTTTAAATTTCCAAATGTGTCAAAAGAAGTTTACTCAATTAACAAAAATGATTTCCATAAGCACAACTAGAGTTCTCTGCTGAGCTCAATTTTTACTTTTTATTTTTTACAGTAATAATTTATGACATTTAAACGTCTGGAAAGTCTGGATGTGAAACACAGATGTGTCTAATCTCCATATAATTTACTCTACAAATGTCAGTGTGCTTACAAAGATGAATAACAGGAAAAAAAAATCTACCTAGCAACAGCAGTCCAGAAACTAAAACACATCAACAAAATTATGTAGCAACACTACAAACTCATCTGTGTTCACCAGTTTTCATCTCTCTCTGCTCTCCTATAGGCGAAAGGAAAAGAAAGAGAAGAAGAAAAGGAGGAGGAGGTGTTTTGTTGTCATTCTTCTGACCTGAGCCGCTCATCTTCCTCAGAGCTCAGCGGGAGCTCGGCCGGCGCTCGCCTCGCCTACCCAGGGTCCTTTTGGTGTGTGCATATCATTTGCATACATTTCTCGCCGGATGACGAGGCCTCGCTCTCATTAAAGCCTCGTCTCACAAATTCCCTCCCAGAATCCTGCTGGTCCCCTCCGCCATGAATCCGTACCTGTGGCGGTGGTGGTGGCCGCTGATGATGGCACGCTGCGGTCCAAAAGCAACCAGGCGAGGGTGAGAAGATGGAGGAGGTGGGTGGGTGAGGAAGGACGGAGAGAAAAGAGAGGCGATGTAAAGGAAGAAAGGGCAACAGTTTCTGTGCAGTGAAAACAAAAGAGAAAGCAAAGGAGAGGAAGAAAAAAAAACTGCGAGAGGATAAATGAGTCCTCTGTGTGCGGTGGAGCTCTCTCTCCCTCTCTCTCTCTGCCCCACTCTGTGTACAGCTCTCTCGCTCCCTTTCTGACTCCTGAACCAGGCTCCATTTTGTGTTAAGCAGCTCCCTCTCATGACAGATCGCTGCCGGGGTCACGGGTCAAAGTTGAGGATAGGGTCAGCTGTAACACAACATGCAAGAGAACTCTGCAAACTCCAGCTCTCCCCCTCACAAGTTTCTCCTCCATCAGTCTGCTGCTGGCCGCCAAAAAAGTGCTTCACAAGCTCCAGGCTGATGAACTGTTGCATCTTTAAAGTATAAAGATAAGCTTTTTGTCAACAAATCCTGTTAACAGAGGAGAACTGACGATGCATTACTGGACGTTAAGGCTGCAAAGAGGAAAAACAGTTGATCGGGCGTGTTGTTTCTCGTACGATCCAGCAAGTCCACTTTGATTAATAGATCCACAAGTAAGAAGGCTTATCAGACTCAAGCCTGGAAAGTTTTCACAGTGACAATCTTTCAAATGATCCCAAGGGAAAACGGTAGAAAATACAACATGCATGTTGCAAAGGGAATCCAGTGTGTGCTTGCATGTATTTGACTGGCCAATGCAGCAATTTGTATGATGTTGCAGCCATTATTTTTTGCCTGACGACACTGCACGCTTTTGTCGGACCACCCCCACCTCATCGACGCACTGACCTCTCTGAAATCAGAATGCAATTTTTCATATTGTGCTGATGCAGGTCTTAGTGCGTCTGTGAATACGTTAAAGGTATCAAGGTATTAGGTATTTTATAACGATTAGAAAACACAAGGTTGTAAGGGTTGTAATGTAAACAGCACTAACAAGATGGTGATGATAATATGGTCAAATCTGACATCTGGGAAACTTCGTCCATCAACTTCTGACTGTGCTGGAGCACAAAGTATCATCGATGTAAACACAGAGTCCTCCTCCCCTTGTCCTGCCTTGTGTGTCTTGTGTGTTGCGTCCTGTCCTGCATCGTGGGATGTTGTGGCGGAGCACATCTCTGTAGGATGTTGGCCCAGGAGCAGGAACAGTCTCTGATTTCCCGTTGCTTTGTCAGCCTGGGTCCCATTTTGTCCATTTCATTTTCCTGAGTGGACATTAACCAGGAGTATAGCCTTGAGCTCTTATCCCCGCTCACCTCCTCTCCTCCTGGGATGGTCAGCAGCAGTGCATCCGGCCAATCTATCTGGGTGGTTGAAAGATGCTGACTCTGTTGTTGATCGTCTCAGGGTCCACTGCTCTTGAATCCAAGATTCAGTTTCCTGTAGGAACTACTTTCTTTCTACCAAACTACACCTGCTAACCGTGCAGAAGCAAGTGTGCACCTACTCATGAAGGAGGGACTACAGCTCTGCCATTACTGTTTACATGATCACAGGCCTCTCATCCATGAGTAGATGCACTCTTCGCTCTGCACAGTGATACGGTGCAGTTCGGAAAGCAATACTAACCGGGTCATGACTGCTGTTGAGTTTGCTTTTGTTTTCTAGCTTCATTATGTTCAAGAGAAGAGATGTACCTCTATGGCCAATATTTCTAAATCTCTACAACTGACATCAAAACTATCTATATGGTTAAATAACACTACAGGTAAGAGGAAAAATATCTATTTTTGATTTCTGGGTAAACTGTCCCTTTAAGACATCCAGGCACAGTAGGAAACATTACTCAAACACTACTAAGTAGTACATTTATTGAGGACTATTTTCAATCATGGATTAATACACATTTGGTGCGTATTGATGGCAGCAGGACAGTGTTCATGGAAGTGAAATAAACTACACAGTGCAACATGTTCATGATAATGAAGGAATATTCTAGCCTGTGCAACAGTCTGGCTCCCTTATGTGTTTTTATTAGTTTTTGAACAATAATAGAGCTTTATGGCACAGGGGAATAAGATACATCATGCTTCAGATACAAAGAGAAATATTTAGTAGTTTAGTAGATCTACTCATTGTTGGTTTTGGTCTTTTCATGGGAAAAAATAAAGAACAGAGAGAATATCATCAGCCTTATCCTTTAAAAGTTTGGTATGCAGCCATGAAACAGAAGAGCAGAGGGAAGAGCTGGTGAAGTCAAAAGCATGACAGACTAAAGGAATTTACAGACATACTACATGTATGTACTGCTAGTAGAGGCATGGACTCACACATACACACACACACACACACACACAAACTCATGCGCAAAATGAATCAACACATAGTACAAACATGCGGACAAACCACATCAGTCAAACCTCCACACCACTGAACACAAGTGGAGGGCGAAAAACAGAGAGAGAGCGAGAGAGGGAAAAAATGATGAAGTCGGACTTGAACATCAAACAATAAACAGTCCATTAAGTCTGTGGGTGGAGGGGTTCAGAGGGGTGTTGTGGGGTGGGGGGTGGGAAGGCAGATATTGGGGAGGAGGGGGTGGAGGAATGATGAGAGTTTATTTAAAGCATGGTGACCCCGTGGCCGAAGGCTGCCTCGGTGCAGGGATGAATAAAACTTTAATGGCTCATAAAACACAGCGACCCCTTCTCCGAGCCCAGCTTCACAGAGTTTATTCCTGCTGAGCCAGCCAATCAGAATGCTTCAATCTCCAAATACAGAGAGGTAGACAGAGAGAGGGAGAGAGGAGAAACAGAGGAGAGTTAAAGGAATGGTTCAACCTTTTGGAAAAAAAAAAAAGCTTATTTGCTTTGTTTCTAAGAATGCGATCAAGAGGTTAACATCACTCTCATGTTATGTGTGTTAAAGGACCAGTGTGTAGTTTTTTGTGGCATCTAACGGTGAGCTTGCAGATTGCAAACACCTCACCTCGATCTCCCCTCCCAAGCATGTAGGAGAAACTATGGTGGCCGCAAAACTCACACAAAAGGCGAAAGGCCTGTATCTACAGCTAGTGTTTGGTTTGTCCGTTCTGGGCTACTGTAGAAACATGGCTGTGCAACACTGTGGCCTCCATGGAAGAGAACCCACTCCCTCTGTAGCTACACACAGCTCATTCTAGGGTAACCGATACACACATCTCATTTGTTTGTTTAGCCTGTATGTTAATAAAAAGTAAAAACTACAATTTGAGATTTGTAATTCTGTGCAGCATCTCCGGGTGCAGCATTGGTTGTCAAAAATCCTTGCAACTTTTAATTTAGGTGTTTGTACAGGTTTAATGGCAGCAACCTGGAAAGACAAGACTTCAGGATTCTGTCCAGCGTCACTCGCCAAGAAGTTTTTTCAACACTTAAATTATAAACTACATCATTTTAATTTGTTTGTGCTGTAGTTAAAAAATAAGATACAGCATGTAGCGGGTCTGGTCTGCACCAGAGTTCGAGTCCAGTGCTCACACCAACCCAGACGAACAGCACCAACAGGGTAAACATACCAAGGTTTAGTTCACCTGGACTAAACAAAGCTGGGGTGAACATGTCCTGACACACAGTTTCAGATATCACTCACTGAAAAAAAGGTAATAAGCATATTTCCAAAAACTTTGATCAAGTATTTTTTGTAAAAGGTGCAAAAAAAAAAAAAAAAAGTAAGCAAAACTAACTTGTAGACAAGAGGAGAAAATAGGATAGAAGCTGCTGATAAAGCTGCTGTGGTGGTGGAGGTAGAAAAATAGAGAGAAAAAGGGAGAGCAGCTTAGGAAACGACAGAAAGACAGAGGAGACCACAGATGAGGCCGTGCTATTTATCCTGGAAGAGTTTCACAGTTTCACACAGATGTCCAAATCACACACACACACACACACGCTGGCCCTTAACCTTTTTTAGCACAACACTGCAAAGGTACAAACTATCACCAGCGGTTTAATCAAACCCATGTGAACTGCATGTTTTTTTGCCAAGCACCATTTGCCTCTCTGGAAGCGGTCCTGTGACAACCTGAAGCTGGAGTGTCAATCCACGCCGCCATCACCCCAGGGTGCTGGGATCTGTAAACAAGCAGCTGTCACCTTGTTTAACGCTCAGCCATTTTCTTACCCACCACTTCACTCAATCTGTGATGTTCACTGAAATTCCAGGAGTCATTATGTTGATGTGTTGAAGTGTGGTAATTTGCATTTTTAGTAGCCACTTTTCCCAGGATTACTTTAGCTAATTCTACGACAGTTAGCGATGGCCTACATTTCCCAGAGTACCTTTTGTCAAATCACAAAAAGAAGATCTAACTCATTAATTAAATTAAAAAAATTAAATAAATAGCAGCAATTATCGATTGTATTAGCAATAACAATTGTAGTTGCAGAGTTTGCCATTTTTACCAGGCTTATTCTGGGAAAAGTGGCTATTAAAAGAGGCAGTAACACGGTCTCTTACAGTCCTACACCTACAATGTGTAACAGTAGAGGTAATGTTAGCTGCACTAATATGATCTTTATTACTATCTGACTGTAAGCTGTGAATTTGTGCTGTTATTAGTTATTCCAGCAGGCGTATCATGTCTGTCTCATGTTATCTGTCCATGTAGGAGTTAAGGCTGTTCACTCTGATTTATGGCTCTGGGGTCTAACTGTGTATATTTACAGTCTCATGACCTGAGAATGACACTCGCTGGGCTGAACAAGCAGCGGAGAGAGGGCTAGGGAGGGTCACGGACTGTGGCAAACACACACATATACAAACACACACATTAAATGTTTTGTCTGATACAGTCACGAGGGAATACACGTCTACTCTGACAACACAGACGCTGACATGAAGAAGAAATCATGAGCTTAAAAACATGCAATCACATGTGTTTTTCTACTTTTTTTTTCATGTTTTTTTTTGCATCAATCTGCTTTTGGCTGTCTAAATGATTTGGCTTTTCCTTTCTGCCTTTCCTTCTCAAATATGGACACATACAAAAAACACACATGTGCAAAGAAGATGTGCACAAACGTTTCCAAGTCACCGTATGATCTTCTTAAAGCTGCAATCTGTAACATGTTCAAACTGGATGACACATCTGTTGTTGTGGTACGCGTTTAAAGCAATCATGATTATCATTTACTGTGATTAAATAAATTCCATATAATCAAATGTGCATCATTCAAATGAAAGCTTAAGAATAGAGGCCAAATGTGCGACAAATCAAGTTGTGCTTACTTGCTTTCTCAGAACTGTCAAGTACAACTTCATTAACAACTGAATGGAAGCACAAGAATAGACTACAATGGACATGAATATTACCAAAGCTTAAACATGAGACATCTTACTATAGCATTACCAGTGGGACTTTTATTCAAACATTAGTTAACAATTTAAAATACAATACACAAAAATGTGATAGTTACTAAGGAACAAGTGAGGAATGAATCAGGAATGATCTGATGATTAACTTGAAGAGGTCACTCAGTAGCCAGCTGAGATTTGCAAAGTTCTGCCAACATTAACTAACCCCCAACATAAGATGTCCCAAAAATTAGGCTGATCAGTCCAGTAGTATTTGAAATCAGCTGCAGACAAGCTGTAGGTCCAGTGATCACAAACGGTTAAGTACTTGAAGCGATTACATGATCCCCTCCAGTCTTAATTAAGCATCAACAAGTAATTCCTGAATAACTGTGATTCGAGGACTATATAGCAGATAATGATGACACACCAGAGAACAGACTTGAATATCCTGTGTAATGATTAGTTCTTGAATATTTGTGAATCAAATACTGACCACTTTCTTCATATCTAATTCCTGATTAACTATGAACCAGCTGCTGACTCATTAATAACTAATTACACAATTATTAGTTACTCTTTTCGTGCCCCCTCCAGTAAAGTGATATACCATACAGAGTAGT
>JAJHUR010090410.1:1581-20006 GCA_027495735.1 Lutjanus campechanus | reverse complement strand
AGGGGAAATGTGCTGGTGGCATACAATTGTGCATCACACATCCAAACCAAATATTGTTACAAGCTAGCTAGCTCATCACTAAAGAAGCTACATTGAGCTAGCTGCTAGTCTTAAAGGATTAGGTTGGATTTTTTGAAATGAGGTTGTATGAGGTACATAGTCAGTGTATTAGCTACAGCAGATGGTGGCTGGCATATCCCTACTTTGGAACAGCAGCAGGAGTACCGGTGTAGGAAGCTTAGTAATGTACTGCTGTGGACAGGGTCAGCAGGAAAATGTTTTTAGTCACTTAAAACAAACAATATCAATTCAAATGTACGCTCAATTTAGAGTACTTTTACAGCTTTACTTTGCCATCAGACAGTCTTTTCAAACAGGAAATTGTATAAGCCAAATATCGCTCTCTCGAAACCAACCAAGTTCCACAGGCAAAATCAGCATTCGTACTTTGCAGAACAGTTGTTGGACCATTGGTCCCTCAATCGGTTAGCTTGTTTGAGTTATTGTGTGACTTTGGTGTTTTAAAAGGTTAGTTCACATGAACAAAAATCACAAACAATTCAAAGTAGAGGTAGACCAGTAACTCCTGTGTTCTGTGAGGTAAAATGACTGATTTCAAATGCCATAAAAAGACACAGATACAGTGATATTTTGGTTATATAGCAACAGTTTCCCATCAAAAAGGCTGTCTTACAGTAATGTAGAGTGATGAAAATATTCTAGATATATCGTATGCCTTTTTTAAGTGGATAAAATATGTGATATGATGTGAAACGATATTTACATTATGCTGTTGATCCTGTCCACAGCAGTACATTGCTTACTTTCCTGCACTGATACCATTCTCTCCCAGTTTCCTTCCGAGGTCACAGTTCTCCTGTATTTCTCCTGATTTATGATCAGTTGTCACACCTCTTTTTCCTTTTCTTTATCACAACTATAAAAGTCTACCGTTTCAACTCAGATAACAAATACCGCTGCATGTGACACGGAAGAGAGGCGCTGGCCCCCGCTGTATCCAGTCCTCCTTAATACATCCATGCTTTCACCTCCTCAGTGTGTAAGAGACGGAGAGAGAAACGACCAGTAAGAAAGAAATAATCAGGCAAATTTCAGACGTCCTGAGATAAGAATTCCTGTTTCTGTTTTACAGAAAGTTTTAAAGAAAAGCCATACATTTTATGTAAGAGTAGCCTATATAACATACCAGTATAAAAATATTTGTAAAATCTTTATTGTCTGTGTTATTGCTATCAAATTTGAAATTGAACTAGATTAGGCTAAATGCTGTGGTTCCGTTGTGTTTTCCAGATAATAGTTGTCAGTTATAGGTCATCCTCAGTTTGTATGTTTGTAAAAAAAAAAAACAAAGTTGTGCTTGTCATTTTAAAACTCACCAGAATGCAGAAGAAAAGTCTATGAAATTTAAATTTTTCAGGGGGTGGACGACCAACTTGAATTGAATAATGAAGCTCTATGAGTGGTACACACTGAGTTGTGTTCTCTGGCACATATTTAATCCTGAGGGCCTCTATTGAGCCAGTTGGGCTCAGATTGCAGAGTTATTCCCATTCTGAGAGACAGTTGAAAGCACAGAAGCTTTCCATGCACTTATATTGGCATTTACAGTCAGTCTAATGATACACAAAGCGTTTAGAAAACAGACCAAAAGACATTAGAGGGATATCAGAGGGTTGTTTTAGTTTCTACTTTAATTTAGTGTTGTGTTGAATTAACTCAAGTCTTGAGGGATGCTTTAAAGGAGGTTTGAGCCTAAAGAGGAAGTTCCTGCTGACTTCCCGTGCAATCCCCTGAAGCCCCCTGCTGTGCTTTTACTAGACTCAATATGTTCTGTCAGTGAGCCAAAAGGCTCTTTTACAACCACTACACTTATTACAACATGCTCCCTGACAGACTGTTGTTTACTATAGTTCACACACTGAGACACCTTCAACTTTAAAGGTGATGTATTCATCTATAAACAAAATGTAATATGGCCACCTTAAAGGGCCAGAGAACGTAGAATTTATAGGGATCTACTAGCAGAACATGGCAGAAATGGAATATAATATTCAGAATAATTCAGAATTCAGTATAATCACACAGAAATTAAAACTGCTGTATTTTCTTTACCTTTATATTTGAGCCATTTATATTTACGTAAAATTGAAAAAATGTTTTGTCAAGGGTTCATTGTTAGAACAGAGGTGACAGAGGTTCCATGAGGAACACTTCATCCAAAGAACCCTTCTTTGAAAAAAGGGTTTGCCAAGGGTTCTTTGTCAGACCAAGGATTCTATCAAGAACCTTTTAATCCAAGGAACTATTTTTTTTAAAGAATGCATTCATGAAAGGTTTTTTGTAAGACTAGGGGTTCCACTAGGAACCCTCTTCATCCAAAGAACCCAACTGACAGAAGACAAGAAGTTATAGGTGAAACCTTTATAAAATATATTTTTTAGATCCATTTGGGTGGGTTTTACATTATCCCTTGAAAAATAAAAGGGTTCTTGGTAGAACCTCCTTGGTGGGTTCTAGATGCAGTCCTTGGAATATAAAAGGGTTCTCGGCAGAACCCCTGTGGTGGGTTTTAGATGAAACTCATGGAATATAAAAGTGTTCTCAGTAGAACCCCTGTGGTGTTTTCTAGATGAAGCCCTTGGAATATAAAAGGGTTATTAATAGAATGCCCTGTGTGGGTTCTTATTAGGGCCCATAGGAGGTGGAAAGCTCCTGGATAGAACCCCCAGAGAAGGTTCTGGGTGGAACCATTACACCATTAAAAAGTTCTCTGCGGGACCTTTCTTTTCCACCAACGTGGAACTGGCCCTGTTCTACTTCAGGCACTTAATTTTGAACTGGTTCTGGTTCTGAAGGTGAAATGTTGGTTCCCAGCTGATCCAAAATATAAAATGTTTTCCCTACAGGTTGTCATGCATTGTCGTGCAATGGTTCCGCTCAAAACCGGTGGAAACATGGGTTGGTTCACTATATAGCACTGAACAGGTTCAAGAACCAGAGCTAATTTGGTGGAAAGGGGTCTATTTCATGGGGGTTCTGTGTGGAATCATGTGAATCCATGTGGAATTCCACATGAAAGGTTTTACTAGGAACTAAAAAGGGTTTTCCTATTAGGAAAAACCCTATGGTTCTATTAGTGCTTCTTTTTTGGCGAGTGTACACATAGGTTGTGGGTCCTCTTCAGGGGAGGCTGCCTTGTTGCACTGCTATATTTCTACAGTACCCCAAAATGAACAAAACAAACACTGTCTCTAGATATGTTTTTTCTTGTTTCTCAAAAGTTTTGCAGTCACTGTAGGTTCTCCTACACACTTGGAAGGGGAGGGTGAGGCACCGTGCAAGCTGCAAACTCACCGCTATGGATGCCAGTAAATCCTACACACTAAAGCAAGATTTTTTCCTTATTTAAAAGTATCAAGCGTTTAGCTTACATAAGACTTTAATGTGTAAAAGTAGTGATCTGGTATGTTTTATGAAATGACAAGCCTTCAGTACAGCATCACGTGGTACCTCTTCAGTCTAAACATGTAGCCTAAATAAGAAAACGTCCACTACAAATAGTCATTTAATCTACTGTTGATTTTTAGATTCTTGCCAAAGTTGTGAAAATAAGAGAGTAGTGATATAAATTTCCTTTTTTTCAAATGTGGAACGATGTGTTTGTTTTTTTCTGCCTTAATTGTTTCCACGTAATGACTCTTAAAAAGGTTAATTACTTGGAAACTAGTCGGACGTGCCAACCATCTGGCATAATGTCCACATGTTCTAAGATGAAGAAGAACATGTTGCACGTGGCTTCCAAAAAAACGAAAACCCTCTTGGTGATTTAGTGGTTTTGTTGACTAAGAAGCCAACAGACTAACATGACCTTAGAGCTGCTCTGCGTCTGGAAAACTGAGCTGTGTTTTATGTAAGTTTTGTCATTTGTGTTTTTTCCAAGTTGCCGTATAGCCTCCATCCAAAATTGTCTGTTACTATGGAAAAATAAAGCTGCCTGAATTTGAGCCCGGCCGTGCCACTCTGTTGTTGGTGCCATGAGGGCTGAAGTCACAGTTGAAAAATCTGCTCTACAGCCAAGAGAATGGATAGGAAACAGAAGCTAACATCTCCCGTGAGTGACCCTGAGTAACCTCAGCAGAGTCTCCAAACCAGGCTCATACTGTCGATGTGATGGGACTTTTCTTGTACTTTGTTGGAAGTACAGAAGGCCATTTCTGTCAATGTGATCAAAAAAGAACCTGTAAGTCATTAGAATGAGAAAGTTTCTCAAAATAATGACTTTATATATCAAAATAATGACTTAGTTTCATAAAATAACTACTTAGTATCTCAAATTAATGATTTAGTATCTCAAAATAGTGACTTTGCATATCAGAATAATGACTTAGTATCTTCAAATAATGAGTTAGTATCTCAAAATAATAAGTTTCTCAGTTTAATGACTTACAGGACCTTTTTTTTTTCATCACATTGGCTGAAATGGGCTTACATAAGTCTCAGACTTTCTCCTTCTTGTTTTCAGTCCCTCAGTGGCTAGTGCCTTTTTTTTGTGTGTTCCACCCTACAACTGTTTGTCTCTTCTGTAAATTTCCATTTTTCTCCCTCTGTTCTCCAGACTTTAGTGAAAAAACCCCCAAAACAATTGCAAATAAGTCTTGACAGTTGTTTCAACTTTAGTTTGAATACCTGATTTGTTGAATTCATTTTGTCAGGGCATAAGTTGCGTAACTTGTTGTTAGTCACAGAAAAACTACAGTTCATCTCAAATACTTTCTTGTTTTCGATACTCATTCTATCCGCCTCTGTGGCTAACCCCAAACCCCCTCTGTACACAGAAAACAAACCCAAAAAATAATTTTCAAATACTGTTGAACCTAGGTCTTCTTCCATAAACCCACGCACCACCACCACCAGCTCATTCCCTCCTGGCCCCTCTCTTGCTAGCCGCTCTTTTCTTTTTCCGTACACTCTGTTCTCCCATTCTGGGTTTTCTCCCATGGCTCTCTATCCATCCGTCCATCCCCTCGGTTGCTGTAGTTATTCAGCACAATATGCCGTCTGTTGAAGAGAATCCCAATGTAATCGTTGTCAGATGACATTCAGGGAGAGTCGGATGGAGGTGAAACAAAGAAAGTTGGGTTAAAAAAAAAGAGGAGATTAGAAAAAAACTGAGGAAAAAAGGGAGAGAAGCAGATGGGGAGGTTTGAGAGGATGTGTGAGAAAGAGAGAAGTTGGAAAAGAGAGAGAAAAAAGTTGCAGGTTGCCATGCCAACGGTCAGTGTAGAAAAATAAACACTGGATGTGTTGCGTGCACTGCTCTGTCACCCTCCACCTCACAGGCCAGCCCACTGTTATGATGTGTGTGTGTGTGTGTGAATGTGCATTAGGGAGTTAACATGTTGCAGTGGTTTGACTCTTTTGTTCTGGGGGTTCTTACATTTACTGGCCCTCGGAGGAAATGTTTGACACTCCCCAGACCATACAACAGGAAGTCCAGAGTAGAATATGTGTGTATATTTGTCTGTGTGTGTGTGTCAGCAAAAAGCGACACAACCCGGCTGTTAAACACAAACACAGACATTAGAGTTGATTCAGTGTCCGGTTAAAGGATTAACCCTTTCTTACCATCTTTGTCTCTCTCAGGGTTCGGAGGCAATGGAGGATTGTGTGCAGGGGGCGCTCTCATCGCTTTATCCTCCTTTTGAGAGCACGGCACCGCCCCTCCTCTCCCAGGTAGATCTCACAAACATACACACACACACACATGTTGGGACTATTTTATGGGATGGGGTGCTGTGAATATGGGCAAAATTGATTGATGAACTGATTTGATTTTGATGGTCAAAGGTTAAAGGTCAACATCACTGTGACTTCATGTCCATCCCATTCTTGTGAAGGTGATATGTCAAGAATGCTGTGGCAGAATTTCTCTAAATTTGATACAAACGTCCACTTGGACTAAAGGATGAACTGATAAAATTTGGGGGATCAAACATCAGCATGAGCTCATGTCTGTCCCATGCAAACAAATGTGATATCCAGGGAAAACTGGAATGTGAAATTTCTTAAATTTTGGTACAAATGTCCATTTGGATTCAAGGACGAACTGATTAGATTTTGGTGGTCAAAGCTTAAAGTGTAAGTCACTGTGACCTCATGTCTGTCCCATTTTTAAATGCGGTATCTCAAGAACAATCTCTATCTCAAATTTGCGACAAACAGCCACTTCTATTTCATCTTGGACAAGCGTCATGCCAAAAAGTTGTCGACCACCAAAAACTGATTGTGTTGCACATAACTCTGTCCATCGTAACAGCAAAGGTTTGTCTTTGTGCAACTGTTTCTATGACCTTCTCTGCTCCACCTTTTTGCTTTTTCAGTCCTTTATCCATTTCATTAACAGTTTTTCAAATTCCACTCTTTGACGGACAGATCCACTTGAAAGGGTGGGGGGGAGCTGACAGTACCCATCCCTTACAGTATAGGTAGCCTAGTGACAATTTTGGCATCATGTAACCCCCAATCAGATGGGCTGTTCCATCATCAAGTAGGCTGTCACACCCCCCACACCACTACTTCCAATGACTATGTACACACACACACACACACACACACACACACACATTGGAGTCTTTACAGCAATAAACAGGGGAATATAAATAATGCGGATTCAATTAAATGATAAGGTGATGTAGCAGTCTGTGGGGCGATGTTAAGTGTAGATAACACGGCTTCCCCCAGATATGAACTGCTGCTTGAAGCCAACACAAACAAAATCGAGCCAGCTGGTCAATTATAGCCAAACCCTCTTCCTCTACACAGGAGCTTGACATGACTTGTTCTACCAAAAACTGCACACTATTTCTGCTTTTGAGTCATAACATCTAATTTAAGGAAGGGCAGTCAGCTGGAGCTGCTCAGTCTCTTTCAAGTGCATTGTGGGAACTTTTTGTAGGCTCTGTTATATCCCACTGCCAAAGTCACAGTTGTGCTTTTAGCTTTTTTTCCTAAAAGCCAGTGGACCGAGGAGCTTTTTGGTGAAGGCTTTTGGGCCATTCTCTGTTATCATTCATGGGAATTTAATCACGCTTTAGTTCCAAGTGGCTGTGTAGCTTCCAATCAAATTTCTTTGTTGCCATGGAAAAAGCTGCTTGGTAAAATAATATGGCTAGAATGAAGCAGCCTTGGTGTTTTTCTTGTTTAAATTTCTGATTACATGCTGTCTGGGTTGAGGAAATTCTTCCACTCTTGAGCAAATTAAACCTTGTCAAAATCCATTGGATACACTCAAAAATGTACAGAGATCTAGCTGAAAGAAAGCTGGCTCTCGTTTCATGAGAAGCTGATATTCTGAAAATGAAAGGTTTTCCCCAGACAGCAATGACATGCAAAGTCTTTGGTGTTCTATTTTGTGCATCTAATCATCTAATGCACTGTATTCAACTGCATTCACTCAAGTGTTTGTTGCTCCTTTTTGCATGTTTGTCCAGGTCTTTTCAGTCCTGGAGTCGACCTATCAACATGACAGTCTTCGCTACCTCCTGGACTACTTTGTTCCTGCCAAACACCTCCTGCACAAACTCCAGCAGCACGCCTGTGTGAGTTCCACATTGCAAACACTGCGGATAAGAACACACACGTAGCTGTATAATCAAAACCAGAATCAGCTGTCTAATGCAAAACGTATAGTGTGAGAAATCTGCTGGTTGGTTTGATTCCTTTGGCAAGAGTGGTCATCAGATCATTGTTATGTGTGTGTATTAGTAGAACTATTTTTAAGTCAAGTCTCAAGATCTAAAAGGATATCTGAGCAAGGTCACAAGTCTTAACAAGGTATTACATGTTGTGACGTCTTTTGGGGGCAAGCCCATATCAAATATCAAGTTTAAAGCAAGTCTGAAATCAAGTCTTAAATCAAGTCAAGTGAGACAAGTAAAAGTCAAGTCTTGTCAAATTGTTTCTCAAGCCAATTCTCAAGTCTTAAAGGATAGTCACAAGTTTCCTTGTTTTAGTCTTTTAGGATGGTCCCAAGGCAAGTAAGACAAGTCCAAGTCAAATCACAAGTCCTTAGCTTGTTTGCATGTCTTTTCAGGCAAGTCCAAGTCAATGGAAACAGGTCCAAATCAAGTTCCAGGTCTCAGCAATGAATTTGAACTTGAAAGCCCAAGTCAACTGAGACAAGTCGAAGTCAAATATCAAGTCTTGTCCCAGCAACTCTCAAGCTCCAAAGAGCAAGTCAGAGTGTGGTCACAAGTCGTCAGTCACACCTATATATTTCTTCAGAAGGTTTTATTTGTTTTTAAGTTTTTGGGGGCAAGTTCAATTAGTGTCACAAGTCTTGTTAAAGCTAGTCTTAAGTTAAGTGTCAAGTCCTAAAGAACAAATTCAAGTCAAGCTACAAGTGTTCATAAGGCTTTACTTGTTTTCTTTCTTTCAAGGCAAGTCCAAGTCAAGTCACAAATACTAGTAAGGCTTCACTCGCTTTTAGGTCTTTTATGGCAAGTCCAAGACAATGGAGACAAGCCCATGTCAAATCTCAAGTCTGGTCTCAAATCAAGTCTCTAGCTCTGAAGGGCAAGTCTGACATCATAATCCTTCAGGAGGTTTTACTTGTTTTTAAGTCTTTGAGGTATGTTCAAGTCTTGTCTCAAGTCAATTTAAGTCTGAAGTTCTAAAGAACAAGTTCACATCAAGTCTTAAGTATCATTAAAGCAAGTCTCAAGTCATAAGGAGCAAGTCAGAGTTAGTTCTTTGGGCAAGCATAATTATTTGGATCATTATTAGGAATTCAGATGGTAAAAACTTTTTTGCACATGTGCCAAGTCCATTTCAATCTTAAGTCCTCATCAGTCCACAGGGCCTGACATGAAGACACCAGTGCAAAGGAGAGTTAGGCATTTATAATGTGACACGTGTGACTCTATACCAGTTACTAACTACACTGTGGAGGGTCGAGTCTGCTCTAAAACTCTAGATGGCTGGTAAAATTAGTGAAAGTGACTGGTGAAATTTGAGATTTACCAGCCGCTGTGACTCGCAGACAAAAGAGGTGATTTCCTGCCTTGGAAACTCCAGTGACTTGATCGACATGGATGAAGTAGTTGTGAAAAGAAACTTAAATAAAAGAGTTCTGGGTGTAATTTTCAGACTCCCATGTACACAAGACAAATAGTATGACAGAGGATACATAATACAAAAACTGTGCACACATGCGACTTCAGTTTTATGTCCTCACCACTCTCTTGCAGTTTGTGCTCACACAAAAACAAGACAAACCCAGCTCAAACCTCCTTTATTTTACTTTCCAACACATATACACACACTGATAAACAACACACAATGTTTAGCACAAGCTGGAAGGGTAAAATCTGTCTCGGATTTCTCTTTACAGTTTTCCTAGACTTACACACACACACACACTCATGCGCAGGCTTTGTGAGCAAACTATGTTTTCATTGTCGCTCAGTGGAGCTGCCTGGGACGGGAGTTAGACTGTGAGTCATGACAATAATTCCTTCCATATGTGAGTGTGTTACTGCAGTGAGAGAAAGAGAGAGTGAGTAGCAGAGAAGCAGTGGGAGTCGAAAGGGAGAGAATGAACATGGCTTTCATTCACCATGCCTTCATGCATGCAAGCGTGCGTGCCTGAAAAAAGAGAAGATGCTTGAGGTTGCAGACTATAGTGGACTGATTGAGGAATTTTTGAGAAATGTTAGGTGGGGAAGCGGGAGCAAACACTGGGGTACATTGAGGGAGAAGTAGGAGGAGGGCCAGAGGACACAGAGAGTTACAGAATGTGGACTGACTCAAAACAGACAAACATTTTAAGTATGAGAGGAAAATGCTTTTTAATGCTTTTTATCCACACTGGCATATCCACAGACATTTGCTTCCCCTGAAACTTTGCCACAGTGAGAAAAGAGACAAGATAGAGTGAGAGGCTGAAAGGGAAGAAATTGAATAAGGATGGAGAGGTAGAGAAGGGAAGTTGGAGGAGAGGTTGAGTGAGGAATATAATTTGATCACGTCTCGTGAGTCTGGAGGGCACGGAGGGGGGAGGGAGCAGCCCCGTGTCAGTCGATTAGACGTGGCTGGGAACAGCAGAGAGAAAGCTCTGGATGGGTTTTGTACCTCAGACTGCAAGAGAGAGGATATAGATCTGACACAAGATTGATTAAGGTGGGAATAGCATTTGGAAAAAGGTGTTTTTCTAAAAGGATCACACCAGGGGCCTTCTCTCCTTCACAGAGTTTTTGAGCAAATGTTTTGTTGTGTGATTTTCTATATTTAGACCCATGTTGTTTAGTATGCTTGCTTGATTTAGATTGATTTTCTCCGTCTCTTACAGAGCTGCTTGATGTGTTTTCCGCTTATGGAACAGTGGACCGTTTTAACAGTGGTTGGCTGTTGTGAAGAGCTGGTCATCTGCATGTTTCTGTCTGACTCACACTGACTCTCTGCAGCCATCCAGAGCTTTCTCACTGTGTCATGCCAGCTAAGCGGTTTTACACTTTAGAAAACTCTGCGTGAGTCACATGTCTGACATTTGTATGTGGCACTGGCTTTTGGCCAGTTTAGCTAGTGCATACTGTTGACTGGTGCGGTATCAGTTCTAGAAATTCGACTCACTGAATAACTAAGCCGAACACAAACATGCAGGCAGGCTCCATTTGGCTCATGTGGGCTGTGGTTTGTGAATGGGAGAGCAAGATTGTGCGTGAGCATTAAATAGGATAGTGTTTGGTAAGAGGGGACTCTTACAGTGAGGTTTCTAAAGGGCAGTGAATGCACTACGCAACCAAAAGAGGTGCAGAAAGAAGACTTGGCTCTCAAGATTTAAAGGGATAGTTCAGATTATTTGAAGTGGGGTTGTATGAGGTACTTATCCATAGTTGGTGTAGATGCTGGTTGACATACCCCAATTTAGAGCAGCAGAAAATACAAGCATGGGAGCTAAGCAAAAAATATATATCAGTTTAAGTGTTTGCTATATTTATTTAGTTTCACCACTTTAACTTTGCTGGCAGACAAATTTTTCTGATGGGAAAATGCAGTTATGAGGTAGCGGTTGACCAGCAACTCTGCTTTGACAAAAAATAATATGGAAAGGAATAATTGTTATTTTTTCAAACTTTTTTTGTTTTGTTTTGTTTTGTATTTTTTCAAACTTTTTTCCCCCTTAATTTTAATTCTTGCTGTGGGCTTAAAGTAATTATTATGCTCTCCAGCTGTGAAAAATGTGTGGCCTAAACACAGAATAATTTTTTTAAAGAGTCAACCAAAATCATAGCCTATGTCTACAGCTTGTCGCCTTTTTTTCTAAATTTTGCTGGTGGCTAGTCTTGAGTCTCCCTAGGCTTGCTGTGGTTGACAAATCCTTGCTATGGTTGGCCAAACATGGCTTTTTTGAAAGTGAAGGCTTCTGACCCCTGGCCCATGGCATCTGGTTGGTTTGGAGAGAACAATATTTGACTTTTATAGTGGCAGTTTCCCATCAGAAAAGGCTGTCTGATGCTGATGACAAAGTAAGATGGGGAAGATATTCTAAATATTGTGTACGCTTAAAATGATACTCCACTTTGTGAGAATAAGCCATTCAGTATGTACTCACCACTATGCCGATGTGATGACATCACAGCAGTACATCGCTTAGCTTCTGTGATTTAGGTGATACACTGACTACTTCATACAAATCCCCTTTCT
The DNA here is from genome assembly GCA_027495735.1 of Lutjanus campechanus. Classification (NCBI taxonomy): domain Eukaryota; kingdom Metazoa; phylum Chordata; class Actinopteri; order Lutjaniformes; family Lutjanidae; genus Lutjanus; species Lutjanus campechanus. Next base: position 8,282 of record JAJHUR010090410.1, on the reverse strand, counting down.
TCTTCCTATTGTCTTCACAGTCTCAGTACCTGGGTTGCTTGTTCCTTCACTCTGGCTGGCCTCTGTGTCTTGGCGAGAAAGTGGTCGTACAGCTCTCCACCCTGGACTGGAGGCTCCTGCGCAGTAATGACTTCTACCTGCAGGTGGTGCCCTTCTCCACTCGCTGCCCACGGCTAGCCCTAAAATGTCTGGCCCCTGGGGGGCGCACTGTTCAGGAAATCTTGGTACCTGAGTCACAGCATCCCCTTGTGTTCACCACTGAGTGGCTACACAGCGTCAACAAAGAACGGGGCCACAAGAGAGAAGGTAAAGAAAGGATGCCACACACGTTGAAATTTTGTTCTTTTTAACATGAGAAAGCATGTGTGATGGTTACAGGTTAAAATGTGATTTCAAATCAATTTCTAATCGTAAAATTTTCTCTTATCTTTGCTCAGTTGGAGGAGGACTTGACACCTGCCTGGTCAGTACATGTGATGGTGTGGTTCGACTTCCCTGGAAGGAGGTTGTCTATCCAAAATTCATCCACGACCCCTCTGAGGAGCTGGGCCTGATGTCCAATCACGAGGACCCGTTATCCAACCGCCTGCCCAGTGAAGGGGGCAGCAGCCTCGGGGGCTGGGGTGGCTCCTCCTCTGGAGAGCTGGACTCCTGGTCCTGGGATGAGGAGGAAGATGATGGTTTACCACCAGATGGCTTGGAGTCTGCGCCTGCACTTCCTCGCCGAAGACGCAGTGAAGATGGGCTTGGGCGGACAGCAAGGCACCCTCAACTGGACGGGGATTATGTGGAGCTATTAGAGCCCAGAGTGGGTCCTGATGGAGGTGTTGATACAAGGCAGAGGTACCTGGAAATGCATGGAATTTGTAAGACCAAGACTTTGCCTCTGTGCAGGAGAGGCAAAGCCATTAAACTCCGGAAAGGGAAAGCTTGGGGATTTGGGAGACTGGAAGGGTCAGGAAGCTTTCGAGCTGCCCTTGGAGCCAAAAGAGACATTGTAACCCCAAAAGGTGACATTTTGCCACCCCGGCCTCCTTCAGGAGCCACAGAACCTGGCAGAGGGAGGCGGTCTTACTCTTCTTCTGTCCATGACTCTGATGAAGGAGATAAAACAAGCAGAGACTCCGTGGGCCTCGAAGGCCACCGGCTTTATTTTGATGGTCCGTTCAAAGAGAGAAGGCCTGGCGTGGGCAAGGAGAGAGATAGCAATGGCCTCATGCAGCCGTGCAGAGACAACCACAGAGTTAAAGACTCAGAGAGTAGTGACAGTTTGGTCACAAGTGAAATCCATGACTTGACGAACAGCAAAGTCGGGCACGTTATAGAGGGCCACTCAGATCATGGCTCTCATTCAGACTCTGTTTTTGAGGATACAGATAAACCACTGAGCGGAGACAGTGATGCCACCACCCCAACATCAGACATGCCAGAGAGACCATTTGCTGGAGTTTTAGAAAGTGGAGAGATTCCCAACAGTGGATCTAAAATGATGAGTTTGTCCAACTCAAAGGTGACAGAAGAAAGGGATGAAGGAAAGACAGAGGACAGAGTATGTCCCAGAGGAAAGGAAGTTAAAACCGCAGGATTCAGAGCACCAAGGTACAGATTTACTTCTTATGGCTCACCGCACTTCTTCTTGTTTGTTTTCATTTTCACACAACCATATGATAGTAACACTTTGGTGCAAACTCTGTACACAAGGTATAGCTTGTTCAAACACAGATAGGCTGGAAAAAAATGGTACAAAGGACACCTTCTAAAGGACAATTTGTCCAAACGTCATTTCTAAAGTGATACAAGTTATTAACTTTCTGTTGTACCTCATTAGTACCTTCCTGTGCTTTGTCTTTAGGAGGAAAAGGAAGGGAAAGGGGGCCAGAGGGAGGGCTAGGTCTGGTGGTCGTGCACACCAGAAGGGATCAAAACAGCAGGGTAAAGCTACTCAACCAAGTCCCACCACCTGCTCTGCTTTGACAAAGCTGCCAATCTCAGAAGACAACCAATCGGAGCAAAGTGGACAGGCAGACGAGCCTGATGGGGTGCCACCTACAACTAATGATGAGACAGAGGACAAGAGGAAAAGCGCAGGTCTGAAGACAATTGAACAATCATAAACATATAGATCCTAAGACTGTGTTTCACCAACAAAGATGAATTTAATCTAAAGCTAATTGTAATCAGAGTTTAACAAAACAAGGTCTAAATTGAGTAAATGCAGATTTAAAATTAAGTAGAGCTCTGTTGCATAATTAAGAATAAATAAATACATACAGTACCAATCAAAAGTTTGGACACAACAACATTGCAAAATTTGGCAATGTTGAAGAATGTGAAATATCATAGAGCAAAATACTTTTGCACCCTTGTAGGTCAAGAGGTGCATAGGAGAAGACCATGGGTCAACAATAACGAGCAAATAACGAGCAAAAATGCTTTCATGCACTTGCAATCAAAGATTTAATAACAACAGTGTTATGTCTTTGACTGTAAATGCAGAAGACAGTGTGCAAGTCTTTTTGCTTTTTGAGAATCTAAAATTTAAAACATATTTTGCCTTGTTTTCACATAGCTGACTTCATAATTCCATTTAATTCCATATTTCATAGTTTTGATGTCTCCAGTATAAATATGTCCAATATGTCCAAAATGATAAAAAATAAAGAATAAAAATGAATTAGAAGATGTCTCTAAGCCCAATCAATCAATCAATCAATCAATCAATCAATCAATCAATCAATCAATCAATCAATCAATCAAGTTTAGTACAGTAAAGTATGAAGTTTAAAATAGAGTTCAGTCAATATTGAAATCTTTGCTTTCTTGCACAGGGACTGCCGACTTCCGGCTGCTCTGTTTTCCTTACCAAAATGTTGCATTGTTTGCTAGCTAGCTAAAAAGTAAAAGAAAACCTAAACTGGTATATTGTTTGCTAACTAGAAAAAAAGTTGGCAAAATGGTACCTTGATAGTTAGCTAGCTAAAAAGAAAAAAACCTTGATCTTATATTGTTTGCTTGCTAGCTAAAAAAGTTAGATAGCCTACTTAGCCAACTCATGATGTATCAGCAGAGAAGCTATAATTTCTCCTCCTTTGAGAAAAACTTGAAAGAAGAAACACGTCATAAGCTCAATTGGTATCCTTTAACTTTCTTAGAGCATTTTGATTATTTTGCCTAATCCATCTCAAAAAGGAAGCCATTTTAAAAAGTAGTCTTGGTTTAGAGTAACTAAAACTTAAATGTTTGGAGATAGTTTTAAAGTTTGATGTTACCCAGACTTAAAAACCTAATAGAATGTTTTCCATAACATTTGTTTCTCTCAACAGACACAGAAGCTGAATCTTTGCCTGTCTGCAATGGCCAATCAGGCACATCCTTATTTAACCACTCTAATGAGGAGGCAGAGTCAGGAGAGACATGTCCTGACCAAATAAATGGTGTTGCATCAAAAGAGCCTCCCCTGCTGAGGGAGCTGGACACAGAGCTTCTCCAGTCAGGAAAGCTAAAGTTGACAGGCAAGTTTCCTTTAGACCTACTAAAAAGGCTCAAAGCTTTTCTACTCTGACAGCCTTTGCAGTTAGTCTTGTAGATGTGTGACTTTGTTGTTGTCTTCGTTGTTGTTGTTTTATAATTTTGTGCCAAAACTCACAACTCTTAGTTTCAAAGTCATAAGCCGGTCATATCTGAACACACACACAGTACACAAACTATAAAATTCAGTGTGATTTGCACTCACACATATAGGAGAACATCTCTGCAGATAAAGCACATAAATACATCACAAGTAGGAGAACTCCAGTAGTTTCTTCATGGTTACAGTGCAAACAGGAACTCCTAATGGCTAATTAGTTACAGTTTTCACTGTGCCAATTTGACAAACATACACCCACAAATAGGTCTGCCAGCAAGGATCACACAGTAGAAAAGGCTACTGCATAACAACAGAGCTACTTTTAGCAAAGCTGGCAGGGTTATAAAGTTCCTCAAAAAACAACACAAAAATCAGTTACTGGCATGGCATGTTACTGGCTGGGCTGCTACTCTTGTTATTTAGCTGGCTTCAAATTAGGCTTAATCTTCACACAGTTTCTCTTAAGTGTCCCTCAATATTACAACATTAGTTCAACATCAGCACAGCAGCATGTTAGCACCAAAGTCATCAGGTTAACCTGCAAAATAAACAGTAAAAACTTGCAGCTTTCAAGTTTGAATTCAGGTCACAGACAGCCGACATCATCCATCATTGAGCTTGAACCATTACCGGCCTGCCCTCGATCAGGAGTGAAATGCCTGATGTAACAATTTGTGCAGGTTTCTAGTGTCTCTTAAAGCATTATCGGAAATGAAGCTACAAAACTTTGAAAATGATTATCTCAAACTTAAGTGGATGACACTGAAAAGCTTGCAGTATATAAAAACAAATAAACCAGTGAAACAGGCTGATTGTAGTTTTAACCTGACGCTTACAGGTACAGTGGACAGGTTGGGACGTGCTCTGATTGTCACAGAGACTGATGCACCAGAGGACGGTTTCTGTGAGGAGGAGATGGCCCGGGTCCTGGCCTGCTACCACAGAATCACTCGGTAAGGCTACAGTCTTCTACTGCAGTCAGAAAATCGGGAGAGACATGTTTCAGTGGTTTGTTTCAGACATCCCCTCACAGTAAGTTTTTATATATCACTAGGGAATTAAGGCCTGTAAATTTAGCAGGACATACACTGCTCATTATCCCCTGTCATCCATGAAATGTCCTGTTGTCTCTGATTCACCCTCTGCTCAAGCGCTGCATCCACACTGTCAAAAAAGCCTATGTCTGCACTTATAAATCTTAAAATCTATGATTAAGCTCATTCTGTCATGTTTATATTTGGTCTTGTGCCATGTGTCGCTTGTTACACTGCTCGTTTATAAACCTGTTTAGCCAAAAGTGCTTTATAATTATATTTGACTTGACTTGCTTTTTGCTGACTTTGCCAAATATAGCAAAAGGTGAGGCTAAGAAAACGAAGTATGTGCCAGAAAACTGAGAAAACCAAACTGATTCAAAGTCAATTTACCAGGCATCTTTGAGCTTGCCAGGTTACCTGGCACAATCACCAGACGCCTGTTGCTCACAGCAACTCTGAACAAAAGTTCCTCGACAGGTTTGGGTAAAAATTATATGAAGTTTAATGTCTGTAAAATATAGTTGACAGTCTAAAAGGTACTTAAACTGACCTTTCCTAAGTCCTTTCCCCTCCCCTTTACAGTCTGTGGTCCAATAACAGTTGAGCAAACTTGGTACCTGGCAGAACAGTCAACTTTCAACTTTTCTGTTTCCTGTACGTCACCTTTTTTTTGTTCCCAGGATGGTAAAGTCATGACTTGCCCTATTCCGACTCAGACTGGCTAGTACTTGTTGCCTTTGTTGGTTTGGGTCGTTGGTTAGGTAGGTTTGGGCATGAGGCATGATTAATGGGCAGGTTAGGGCAAGAATATCAGGCTAAGCTAGTCAGTGGCCAGCTAGGTCGAATCAGAGGCAGAATAGGTCATGTCTTCGCCACGCTGGTTCCTGTACTAAGACATGCTATGTACTTGGCTTATTTGTGTTGAAAAGAAAACCAAATGTCAAAGATTAAAAGATGTTGCTGGGGGATCTGTTAAAGCGACACATAGTCATATCTTAAGATAGCTAATGTTTAATGTAGATTAGCTGGCTAGTTAGCTAGCATTCTGGTAACATTAATCATAAGATGTAACCCTGCCTAGCTAATGGTTGATTTAGATTAATTAGCTGGTTAGCTAGCGTTTTGCTAACATTAGCTATATATGTCCCTTTTACAGGTCCCTAACAGCATCTTTTAACCGTCTTCAAAATTTGTTTTTATTTTCAGTGTAGATTAACCTAGCACATAAAAAGTACAGAAAACAGGAAAGGAGTAAGTTGACCATTGTTCTGCTGGCTATCAAGCTCAACTGTTATTGGAGCACACAGTAAAAAGGGGCGGGAAGGTTCAATTGCAGGGCTTTCCTTGCCGATCCATCTCACAGGGTTACCGAGCCTTTGTATTTTTACCCGCTGCCTTTGTTGAAAATTCTTACTAAAGCGAAGGCCTGAAGGCTTTTTTTTTGTACCCCCAGACTATTTTGCCTTTTATCTGCAAGGCTTTGGTGCATTTTATACCAAGTGCAAACACTTTTTGTGCAGGCGTGGGGAATGTAAAGGTAATCGTGAATGTATCTTTGAAATGAAAGCTAGGTTAGCTAACAGAAATTAATAGCACTGGATATAGAACCTCAGTAGCCACTTTCAGAGAACCAGTACTTGACAGATCAGAATAAACGCACAGCGTAGATATTTTCCCTGATTAGTAGATGAAAAGCTGCTTGTACTCTGCTTTGTGTACTTAACTCATTTAGTCCATTAAAAATTGACAGTGATCCCACAGTAATTACGCCTCCTGTCCGCCCTGTCTCTATCTGATCAGATGCAAAAAGTGCTGCATAAACTTCCATCAGTTCACTTCGGGACTGTCAGTAAATTACTGTTTGGATGACAGAAAAATCTTATTTTCAACACCTCTGTGGTGACTTTGTGAAAATCATGATTTAAAAAATGTACTAAGATGATGCTCCTTTAGCACACCTGTTCTGATTGCTAATGTGTAATTTATTTATTTTCCAATATGCCACACACGTTCTCCAGCCTTTGCCACCTTTGTTT
>JAJHUR010090408.1:0-23518 GCA_027495735.1 Lutjanus campechanus | reverse complement strand
ACAACACAAAATGAACCACTGCCACAAATCTTTGTGTGTATCACACTATCACAGGACAGTGTTTTTGAGAACTGATACTCTATCACAAAACATAATACTCAAGTGTATCAATATTTCTGATATTTTGGTCTCCATGTTTTCTTCTGTACAGCAGCTGTGTGTGACGTCTTTGTTATTGTTCTTTTGCGCATGTGGGTCACAACAGAACTGTGACCAGTTCACACTGGAATCTGATACTGCGAACATTTTAAAAATAAAGTCAACATCCAAACAAACAAACAAACAAAAAACAGATCTGAGCAATAAAAATCTGAATTGCATATCTTATGTTATTACAATGTAATTACACACTGATGAAAAATTCAACCTGTGTAGCCTAGTTACTGTTGGTCCTGCTTTTATATTGATCAGTTCTGTAGTCAACATGCTGTGTTTTAACTCCCACCTCCCAAATTTCACACACACAAACACACACACACACACACACACACACACACACACACACACACAGCCAGTATTTTGTTTATGAAATGTTCCCGACTAGTTGAGAAGTGCAGAATAATTGTGCAGGTCTCCTGCAGTCATGGTCTGAGGAGCCTTTGAGTGTTTTGTTATTGTCAGCCGCTGCAGTGTTTTGTGTAATTATTGTGGCCTGTGAAGCTGCAGGCTTGTTTGAATGTTTCAGTGGATTTATGGCAACAGTGTTGACTGAGTGACCTGCTTCTGTCAGCCAGTGTAAAACCAGCACACAGGGTGTCTATATGGGACTAGAACATTGGATTGAAGGAACAGTGGAGGAGATAGTTATCATCGTCATCACACCCTCTGAGGCTCACTTTAAGTCCCAATAAAGTGGCTAAAAGGGGCTGCGTTCTCAGCCATGAAATGAGCATTACACTGGCTAGTTTCTGGGACATGAGTAAAGCAAAAAAATCAAATCAGTTTTTATTTTTGGACATTGCAGGGTTTGCTTGCAGAGGATTTGTCTTCACACTCTTCGGCTGACTGCTCGCTCTCAATCTCAGTGTTTCCACGGGTTGCATCAATGTGATTGATTATTGAGTTATAGCTGCTGACAGAGTAAGAGGATGGTCTTGTGATGTGTGAGGGGTTAAATGCTAATGTGCATATATCTCAGACAGGTCTATTCTCCCCCTGCCTCCCTCTCTTATCCATTTAAACATGAGTCTATGTGTTTATTGAACTGCACCTCACACTGTTCTCCAGCTTTATTGTGGTCTTCGCTAAGAACGTCCTTGAGCACTCTGTTGTTTGTGCACAGCTTGTTGTCCCCCTCTCTCTGTACAGTTTTTGTTCTCTTCCTCTCTGTCTCTCTCTGTCTCTTGCTGTCATATTACTGTTTGACTTCCATCCAGTGGAGAGTGGAGTGTATTTATGACAGTGTGCTTGCAGACAGTTGCTGACACACTCACGGCCCGCTGAGGAATCATCTAGAAGCAGTCCAGTAAGTCGCTGTGCTCAGAGGCCACACACACACACACACAGCCAAATCAGAGATGGATGTCCTGTCTGCGTATGCAATCATGTCTGACTGCCCATGCGAACATGCACACACACTTGCACATTTTAACGCAGTGTTTTCAGTGAGGTAGAACCCCCCCACACCCCCGCCCTGCTACACCTGAGGGAGTGCAGCAGTGACAGCGAGCTCACAGCCCGACTGACCTCCTCTCACACACTGTTTCACCTCTTCATGGGTTTAAGGAAACAAACACCATTCATCCATTTCATGGCACAAACCATTATTTATATGGTATTCATATGGTACTGTATTTCATGTTAATTATATGGACGGCGTTTCCTTTTATGGTGAAAACTAGTAATTTTATGATAAAATATGAAACTCTGACCTTGGTGAATTCTGGCAACCACAACTGCATTTTTTTAACCATAAAAATAACTAGAGGTGTACCAGTGTGATATCTGAATTTGGATATCTGCCAATACCTATACTTTACCAAAACCAGCGCTCTTTTTTTTTTCTTGATAATTATGATGATGATGATTATTGCTATTAGTAGTAGTAATAGGATTACATGAGGCTGAAACTGAACTTCAGTCTGGAAAACTTGTGTAGTTTGTGTAATGTAACTTGTTTAATGGCTCCCTTCAACAATTGTGGGGCGCTGTAGGCTTTTGGCTTGTAACATTCACATGTGCTGCTGATGGGCTGAGAGATGCCCTTCATTTGCATAATTTCGCATGAGGCTTTGCTGAGAGTTTAGGTTTGCTATTTTATGTTCCAACATACTTTTTCTAAGTGTTTGTCATGTATTTGTAACATGTTTGTTCAGAACTTGGTGGCTTGTGTTGGTCATTTTATTGTTACCCCATGAGTAAAGTGGTATTTCTTCAGTCAGGCTGTATGGTTTTGACACAATTTGGAACATGTTTCCCTTACAGTACATTACATTCAGAGTAGACACAAAAAGTGCTTTTCAGCTCTTAGTCTATGCTATTGAGCATACATTAGAAAACACGGCGTTGTGGAATTTAGATTGGAATGCAGCTGTGTGACATGACTCTGATACCCAATGAATGCTTTGTCAATATTGGTCCCCGATACTGATATTGGATCGGATTGTCTCATCTTTAAAAAAAAGTATTTGTTTTACAGCACATATTCAAATACATGGGGGAGGACACTATTTTCCAACTGTGGAACTATTTTACTCCTTCCACTGGAACAAACCTGTTTTATATGTGACATACTGCTGCATTCTCAACCAGTTTATAGACTGAGCCGTGAACACAGACGTTATGGTTTTCACAAATCCTGTGTTGGCAAGTTTTCTTGTATGTCACAACGTGCAGGTGTGAGTTATGTGTATCAAGTCACCTTCTACTGCAATATTGTTCATAGACATCATGAGCTATATAATGCCTCATTAAGGAGAAATATGTAATATATTCACTGTGCTAAATCATAAAACGAGTATGATATGTCATCAGGGATTAAGGAAACAAGTTGAAATTCTGGCTTCTCCAACAACAATGCTGCAGCCAACATATTCTTCTTTAAAATTTACAAGCTGGTGCAGAACATCTTTGCCTCTTTTATATTTATTCACTTTAGATGGAGCTAATAAATGCAGAATGTTAAAATGAGTAAGTGTCTGTTTATCTTTTAGAGGGAGTAAATGTTTATTACAGTTAAATTGAGCCATATGTTAATGGAGTTACTGGCAGTAAGACAGGCAGTCACTGAATGTCAATTCCAGAGTGTGTGTTTTTGGAGCAGGTTAGGTGTAACAGGCTTAGCTTTTTATTGACAGACAATTGAAAGAGTTACAAACAGCTGATGAACTTATAGTGTAGAACTTGTCATTGCTTGTCACTGTCAAAGTATAATGTTCTGTGTGGGTTCAGTGTCCCTGCAGACAACAAGCCTGAATTTCAAGTCTGGGGAGGAAAACACCTCGCTTCAGCTATAGATGATGTATTTAATAGGGCTTCAACCTATTAAATATACCATTTATGGCTCCATCACAACATTTAGATTGCAGCACTCATGTTTGAACACTAGGGTTTTACATATTTCACCTTTAAATTAATTGATCAGTCAATCATGCCATCCTGTTTTGTTTTGCAGAGAGATGACTTAAATGTGAGAGTAGAATTGCCAGGAGAGAAACGTTCTCTGAGTGTGCATCTCAAGAGGGCTGTTATTTATTCTCCTGCTGTGTGTGTCTGTGTGTGTCTCTAACTGCTTCAAGGGTCTCGGTCTCTGTCATGTAAATGGATGTGCTGTAAATAAATCTCCACTAATGGCAGTATAACAACATAATGACACCAAACTTCACCAGAAAATCCAAACAAAACAGAAAGATTTCTACTCTTACATGGGCTAAGTAATACCCTGCAACCTTTACAATCTGCATTTTACAGATTTTCTGGAGCTGTTAAAGGCCTTGTTTCACTGAAGACATTTTGACATTTTGCTGACTGTAGCACAGGTGTAAATAATAAAATGAATGATGTCTGAATTCCATTTAGATGCTTCAGTTTCAGGGCCTTGGTGGTCTCCCTTTGCACAATGTATTGTGACGTATATCCGTTTTACAAGCTGCATGTCTTTCCTGTCAGTACTATATTAACATTATCTTTGCCTTCAAACTTAGTGATTTTTCATTCTTAAGTTAGTTACTTTACTTTTCATAGCTTGGTGCATATTATTAATAGTATTTAGCATTCGTTTTTTATATAGTGTTTTGAGCATTTTGATAATCAACGCAGTGTTTTATAATGGCAGAAAAGTCAGCTAGCTAGCATCGTCATCTTCATTCAAAAGTGACAGAAAAAAAAATAAAACTCACCAAAAAAATATGTGCTCATCTTTTCACTGTTCTAACAATCGCCAACTCATGTTTGGACAAAATAAACCTTAATTAACCACATTGGATGTAAAAATAATTGCCAGGAGAGGAGCGAGAGGGAGGCTGGACATCAGAGAAGCAGCAGGGAGAAACGCCTGTACAGCCAGGATATTTTCACATCTAATGTGGTGAATTAAGGGTTTATTTCAACCAAACCAGAAATGATGATTGTGAAAGACAAGCCAAGGCATTTTGGTGAGTTTTATTGTTTTTGTTGTGTTTGAATGAAGATGCTAGTTAGCCAGCTAACATTGCTAATGGTTCTCTATGTCAGACCATTGAAAGTAACTTAAGGATGAAAAATCCCCAAGTTTGTTGGTGAAGGTAATGTTAATACAGCGTTGACAGGAAGTAAACAGACATGCAGCTTGTACACAACACCGGATACACAACTGTTACACTATATTGTGCATGTGGAGAATTGTGCACACTGCCTCTCTGTCACACTGTCATTACTTAGCTGAATACAAAAGAGCCCTCATGAATGTTATTAGTAACATCTGTGCTTTTCTCTAGAATGACAAGTCAGAATTTCTGCTGTGAAGAAGGGCCCACTGCCGCAATCAGTGTAATCAATAATTTATCTTACTCTCTATTAAAAGGATTGTTTTTGAACTTGAATGATAAGAATACGTCCAAATGCATTTGTGATTTAAAAAGAAACATGTAGTTATAGATTTTCTTTTAAATACTGGTTTGCAAATGAGTTATTGGCTGCGTCCATCTGTACGCAATTATCTGATAAACATCTCTCACATGCCCGTGCTCATCTCCTCCCCATCAGCACCAAGCAGGAGTGAAGTGCAACCGGCTGCTCGGCTCAGTGAGGCAGATTTATAAAAGTGCCATGAAGATCATAACCGCCGAGAGGTGTTAGAACAGTATGGAGAGGAGGGAAGTGTGAATGACTGTGTGTGTATGTGTGTGTTTGTGCATGTGTGTGTCTGTGTGTGTGCGTGTAAGTGAGAAAGAGAGGTGGAGTTTAAGAGAAGAGTATGGTGAAGGTGTAAGAATACACACGTTGGGAAATGGAGAAAATTTCATCTTGTGATTTTTTTTCTGATTATCTCTGGGAGACTCTTGATCGAAATCAAATTAAATTGATCTTCTAACATGTTTTTTCATGATATGTCTTTAATGTGCCAAGTTGTCACAATGACTAAAGCACAAGAGACAAAATAGCTTTGTCTTTGTCTCTCCTTTCTCCCTAATTTAGCTAAAGATGTCAGTTATGCCAGAATCGTTTCATAATTCCATAATATTTGGTTTTGTCAGCTTCATTTCAGTGCTGTTTATCAGTTAATTTCTCCTGTTTAGTCTCAGTTTTTTGGGAAAAAAGGAAAAACACTTGAAGGAAAAAAATATTTATTAAAATGAAATGTGTATCAACCTCTAAATAACTCGCCCAGCTTTTTTTTAAAGTTGCCTTTAATTGGCATTAATCTTTTGTCATAAATAGCTATGGCACAAATACGGGATATAAATAACATTAATGTCAGCTATTTTTGGTCTTGTATTTTTTATATTTGGATTATATTAGGGACATCATCCCGGGCTGAATCCACAACAAATGATGCTCTGATTTACATAAGAATAAACAGAATATCAAAATGCTGTTTTCCTTACCTGAAGGTACTTAGCTGCATGTGGATAAGAAATGCAGACTTAAAGCCAGAAATATGTCTCTGCTTGCTGATATTGCCTGTTTCTGAAATGAAATTTTCGTCCTTCCAAATTGCGTTTTTGCCTCTCAGAGAGGAGTGTGGAGGAGGAAGACCCCAGGATGTTTCATCCACTCTGGTTTATAAGAACAATATGTGGCGAAAAACAATGTGAATTCAAAATGTTAACATGCCCTTTAACATCTAAGTGGAGCACAGCCAACCTCTGTCACACTGAGCAGCAGCTCTCGGCCACAGCCTATGTAGGCCAGGCCGGGCCGGGGAGCTCTCTCGTTACTAATGAAACTCTGTAAACAGGCACCAAGAAAATGACCACTGCTTCTGAAATATAAAAATCTTTTAAACTAAAAAGTAGCAGTTACAGTTTACAGTTGATGATTTGCTTTGTGAAACTGGCCGTTCGATGCTGTGGTAGAAGCTACTTCTCCTGGGGTCCACACAAGTGAACATTGCATCATAATGTAAAGCAATTAAAAGTAAAAAAAAAAAAAAAAAAAAAAAAAAAAAAAAAAAAAAAAAGAAAAAGAATAGAAAAAAGATAAGATCGAAATCCAAACCAATAAAACTGCATTATATCTAAAAAAAAAGTCTGTTTTACTTGTTAAATGTGTAATTTCTGATGGCAAACCCATAATTCTAACTCCTCTGTACATAACAGTGCGTTGGTTTGCGTTAGTTTTTGAGACAGGAAGTGATAAACAAGCTCTTGCAGGTCTAAAATTACTAGGCCTGTTATATGAAAATTAATGGTACAGGACATTTTAAACAATAGAATATGCTATAAAACAGAGCAGAGGAATAACCATCATGTCCCAGACAAATGACCAGTCTAAAGTTATGTGCACTCTGATGATGTTAGCTCTTCTGTTACAGTGGCGTTATCTGGACTAACTGTAGTTTTTCCAAGTCTTTATCTGACACACCTGACCACACTACTGCACAGTAATCCAGATGAGTAAGAACTAATGTTCAAACAATGTGAGAAATGCATTCTTGTGGTAAAAATCTTCTCTTAATAACTGCCAGACTTCCCCCCTACAGCAGTTAATGTTATCTGATTTGACCACTTCAATCTGCTCTCTAATATTATTCCAAGGGGATTGGCTTCCATATACACTCCTGTACATACAAGTTAAACTGTGGCTTGTTTTCAATAGATGAAGAACCAACTAACTAGTTTATGGTGGAGCAGGTCTTTGATTTCAGACAGAACTAAACAAAAACAGGCCTGACATTTGTAGTTAACTTAGCATCAGTGTTGTTCACTGAAATGATGACTGTAGCTAGCAGGTTTTAATGGCTGTAGCTAGCTAGAGTAAGCTAATGCTAATGCTTAAACACAACTTTTTAGTAGGGCTGAACAATATGCAAAAAAATCATATTGAAATTATTTTTGACAAATACTGTGATTGTGATATGATTCACTGATCAGTGTGAATACTAATCATTGCATGTTGGTATGTTGTTGTACATTTTACCTTCATCAAAAAATTGCAGCTCCTGTAATTTGGATATTGCAGTTGACCATATTGTGAGTTTGATAATATTTTGATAAATATTCAGCCCTATGTCTTAATATTTCCAAAGCAATGCTGCATGTCACTCATTCAAACATAAACTTAACATAAACTCTAAAATCCTTACAATCTAAAAACATACTTAAACAAGCATCACAGTGGTCAGAATTATGCTTTAATTTTCATATAACAGCATGCTTCACTTCTACATAGAAAAGGATTTGTGGAGGAGGAATTGATGAGTTTGGCAAATGTAACGCCATCTAGCACAAGTTTTGGCGGGAGTTGCTGGAGCGTCCCCAAACCAAAGAGCAGAACAGAGCCGCTATCTGTACTCTAAACTCTGATATAATAGCTTAGCTCACATTTTTCTAACCTGTAGCATCTTAAAATAATGCAGTTAGGTAACACCTGACGCCTTGTCTTTGGAAGTACTGTAGGTTGTAATAGAGTTAGTCTGGCATGCTAATACTTGCACCTTATGTTAGAGCAGATAAACACACAGCTGAATCTATTCCTTACACTTTTCTCTTGTGTTTTTGGTTGTGGAAAGGCTAAAAAAAAAAGGACACAATACATGCAAAAAAGCTTCAACATGTGGAGAAATCAAAGCCTGAGACTTTCCATGTCTAAGCTATCACTGGATAATCACTGTTTGGGGGAGAAGTTTAGTTAATAAAAGATTCACTGTCAAGTAGAGCCATTTAAAGCTGCCTGCGTCACATGAAATGAAGCCATGTTGCAGCATTAAGTAATAGGTGTAAAACGGGCATTTGAATGTGTCTAGAAACCAGACCTTTGAGGATTGTAAGAAGTTGTCAAGCTTTCTTTCTGTCTCGACTGTCCGAGTCGTGCCAGTCCTCTTAATGCGGGTACAGTATGGAGGGACAGATGGAGCAGAGGGAGAGCAGGCGACCTTCTTCTCCTCTCATGTCGCTTTGTTGATGAGAAGCTTGAAGAATCAGTGCATAACATCCTGTCTGCTCTGTTGGTATTAATAACTCACCAAGAGATGAGTTCTGTCAGAGGCGGAGGATGATTTTATTGAGGCTAGAAGCTGCTGGAGCTCGGCTCAGAGGATCAAACTCCAGCTCAGCCAGCCAATGACCAAATATCTAACTGGTCCAGTTAAGTGAATTAGGTCAATGTAATTCTCCTCAGCGTGGACACACCGCATGGGACAATCTGGGACTGTGCTGCGTGTGCATGTGTTTGCGAAACGGTGGTGTGTTTTTTTTGCTGTCTTTAAGTCATAATAGGATCTGAGTTTTTTTTTACCAACCATGATGATGTGAAGGATGGCGTGTGATTGGCTGTGATCACGGGGTGATTGAACTGGAGATTTTGCCCGAAGGGTTTTGCAGAATAGCAGCACAGACCTTTTAGTGATGGATCACCATGGTGATGATGTGACTATATAATGCAGTGTGTGCAAAAACAGGCCGTATTTCACAAGTAGGATGTTGCCATTAAAAAAGCAGTTTATTTGGCTGAGATAACACCATGTTCTTATGATTATTCATGATGGTTCTCTGTGTGTGTGTGTGTGTGTGTGTGTGTGTGCGTGTGTGTGTGCGTGTATTATGCTATGTGGGAGCAATAAGAAATGGTTAAGTTATCAGTGTGACATTTCAGTTATATCAGCTTTTCTGGTGTCGAGAGTTAGCAGGACAGAAGTCTATAAAAATAATTGGTCATTAAATAAAAGTCTTTACAGTGCAAAACATATCTGTTTATGATAGCAGTAGTGCTCTACAGCAGCCACTTCTCTTGTCTTTCTTTTGCTCTGCGTCTGTGAAGTGCTGTTCCTGCGCCTGCACCTCTTGCTTTTTGTATATAAATCAAATCCTATTACATTTTTTGGCCAGTTCTTTTTGGCAACTACATTTTGGCACAGTGTGGGGTAAATTTATATTTTGGACTTTTCTGCTCTGTCCAAAAATTTCCACACCCCATCAAGTCCTCAGTGCTGAGCCAACAGAAACAAGGAGCACACTTCTGTCCTTTTACATTGGAAATATGTTGTTACAGGGCATGTGTGTAGAAACCATTTTTACTGTATGTGTGTTGGTGATAATTTGTATTTACACATCCAACCACTTGGTGGTGCAGCCTTATCTTGAGGTTATTTAAGGAAAGTCATGTAATCAAGCTCAGGTGCTTCTGCATTCTAACAGAAACATCCAGTTCTTCACTGTGCCTGTGTTACTTGCCTCACAAGATAGAAAATATTCTGGAGACCCCTCATACATGCCCTGTGGAATAATTTGACATTTCCCCTATTTTTTCACACTTCTATTTCATTATGTTATTTTTAAAGATATTACACATTAAAAATATTTGCACTGTGTCAACACAAAAACACCAAAGCATACATACACACACATCAAGAGAGTTTTTCACTCTTTGTGCATACCTAAAAAACAAGCATTTTTAATTATTTGGAATAATATGCAATAAAAAGTAGATGTTAAATATAAGTGAAAGAAAATATAGAATAGGCCTAATAAAAAAGCCTAGCCTGGGACTTTAATATGATAGGCCTATAAAAATTATTTGCAGAAAGGAAATAGCCAGTTTGTGTAAATAAGTAATGATTACTAAAGGCTAATCATAAAATAAATGCAGGCTATAATGAAGCATTGTGTAAATAAATAAATAAATATATTGTTTTATATCTTGATAATTAAAATGAATGAATTTGAACACTTTTCACAAACCTCCTGGCAGAATGCCTTGAACCGCTGGGGTTCCCAGAACCACTGTACTAAGCTACAACAACCTCTGAGTTTTGTAATAAATCTGACTTTTGCTGATGGACAAACTGCAGATATTATTAGATGTTTACCTCATAACAAAATCTTCACAGCTGCAGCTCCTTAGCTGTATTTTTTATACAGCAAGTATAGCAGTGGTGGAGGACGTATCCTGCACTAAAGTGAGAGTAGCAGTACCACACTGTAAAAATACTCTGTTACAAGTAAAACTCCTGCATTCAAGATGCAAAAGTAAAATATATTATTTAATTGATATTACCAGGTATAAATGCATAAACAGCATTTTACTGATGTACTTACAGTTCACATTCAGATTTAAGTTACTTTATTTGTTACAGTAGGTAGATTTGGTTTGCAGTAGACATAGACACATATTTTACAAAAATAAAGAAACCAAACAAAAAGTATTCAAGGCTCCAATAATCAGGTCCTCAGTGACATTTTCAGTATATCAAGTATAGCAGTGGTGGAGGAAGTATTCAGATCATTTACTCAAAAGAAATACCTGTGAAATACTAAATAACAAGTAAAAAGCCTGCATTCAAAAATACAAATACAGTATTAAAGTATATAAATTAAAATGGCTCAATGCAGAAAAAGGCCCCATGTTGTTGTATATTATTTGATTGATATTACTGATAACGTATGAACAAAGTGTTACTGATGCACTTCAGGTCACTTTGGTAGACAAAATAAAAATAGACAAACAGTAATAAAATTTAAAAAATAATAAAAAAAAGTTATACAGCATTAAGCAAAACCGTAGTAGTAAGAAAACAATATAAAATGATTAAAAATACGAAAAAGAGAGAAAGTATTTGTGAAAAAAGGCTTTGAGATGTGACTTGACAGATAAATTCAGATCAAAACCACTGTAAAAGTGCACTGATAAAAATGGGTTTTTAAAATAGATTTAAAAGAAGATAAGGCATCCTTCTTGACATTCATTTTACAAACAACCCAGACAATAGCCAAGCATGATAAAATTATTCAAGGCCCCAAGACTTAAAAAGAGAAACTTGGTTTCTTGGAGCTAGTTTTATCTATTTTATATGCTGTCGAGCTGTTAAATCTATAGTGTGTCAGTGCATTATATTAAATTTAGATCATTTTTAAATTTAGATAATTTATTCGATTAGCATTCAAAATCCACTCCCAACAGATACATAGAAGATATTACAAGCCCATTATTTCTTTACTGTGTGAAAATCTCAATTTGTAACGTGTAAATACAGCTTTCAAGTCAGTGTCATGAAGTAAAAATTACAGTATTTAAGTACCTCAAATTTATACTTAAGTACAGTACTTGACTAAATGTGCTTAGTTACATTTCACCACTGGTAAATAGTCACTACTGTCCTCATCACTGCCATGTGTGGTCCTGGCACCCTGCCTGTTCCCCCTCCCGGCCTCAGTCGCTCTGCAGGTGGGAGGGTTCAGCGAGGCCACTGTAGCTGCGAGACAAAACCATCT
The DNA here is from genome assembly GCA_027495735.1 of Lutjanus campechanus. Taxonomy (NCBI): domain Eukaryota; kingdom Metazoa; phylum Chordata; class Actinopteri; order Lutjaniformes; family Lutjanidae; genus Lutjanus; species Lutjanus campechanus. Next base: position 11,672 of record JAJHUR010090408.1, on the reverse strand, counting down.
CTCACCTCCAGAGATGGAGGCAGCTGGGACATCTGGCGCATCATCACGACTGCTGCATCAACGTGAACCGAAAGTTATTCACTCTCTATGTACATGTGTGTGTGTGGGCTTGTGTGTCTGTGTGTGTTCCCTCTGCTGGCGTACAGAGGCACAGTCAAACAAAATCACAGTGTATGACATAAGGTCTGCCTTCAAAATGGTGTGCACTGTACAGCTAACTTTCTGAGTGTGAAACAAGAGCCCCCCTACCCCTCCCAGTTTCACAGCAGAATCATATCTTATTCAGTCAGGCATGGCGGCACTGAAGGCAGCGGATGGTTTTCATTCATTGACATAGTGTAGATTAGCCAGCAGCGCTAATCTGATAGCTTTGCTTTGGGCCTCAGATCTGAATGAGACAGATTATAAAAGCTGGCGTCAGGAGCTGCTCCAGCTGCAGCACTGAAACTGGTGGATGGATGGCTACCAACAATGTTCTGCAATTCTCTGACTTTTTAAAGACGCTCGCCGTTGTTCCTGAGCTGAAGATCTTGGATTGGAGTCAACTCTTATAACTTAAACAGTATTATATACACTGAATGTACATAACATGAGGGACATTGTCATGATAAAGCCATTTTTATACATTCAACTGTTTCAAAATCCTCTAAATCACCTGCTTTTTGTTCATATGTCAACCTTTGTTTTATGTCTTTTTTTGAAACAGATGAAGAGAAAATGGCCTTTACATGAATTCACCACATAATTATCTCTCATATAAAAGGCCTGAGTGCTGTAGTGTTAATGCATCGGTTGAGAAGAGAACGATTTATTTGCTGGACTGTTTAAATATGAACCTTGATTGCATTGTGAGCTCATCATGTTCACTGCAGCAGCAGGCAGCTCCCTGGCTGTCTTACTTACTGGAAGAAATCTCAGCTGATGTGTTTAAGAGCTTCATTTGCATTCAGGATCATTTCATCACTGTAGTTGATACTTCCTGCCAGCAGAGGACAGTAGTTGTCTGATCATTTTTTCCTCAGAGGACCTAAAATAGAGTAGCTTTACTCAAAAATATGCTGTTCAGTTGATTGCCCAATATTTCAGATCAATATGATGAAAGTTTTAACATTAAGAAAGCGTTTCTCCGACAGTTGTTGCTGTCTGTAGTGCTGGAGACTGACTGATGACTGTTATTATAACCACAGCATCTCTTATGAGTTCAGGAATCATGTTGCATAGTTGTACTAAAGCACCTATTTTAGATGGAGGTACAAAATTGTGTCTGGAACAACAAACCTTTGAGTGCCCTTAACTCCCTTAGCAATAACATCCAGCTGGAATTAATGCTGATGTTTGCTTAGGCTTTTTTGTGTTTTAAACAAAAGAATCATGTTCATCATGATTTGCGTTGTGTTCTTTTATACTACACGCTATAAATTCATTTTTCAATACAAATACAACCTGTGAAGTACTGACATGGATTTTTTTTTTTACACCTGGTGATACAATCAGAGAGAACCAAAAGCAAAGAACTCCATGTTCATGCACATGCATATGCACTTATGACACCTATATCAAATAAAAATAAAAATATCAAATGCTACGATGCCTCCATCGTACAATAATGAAAATATTATAAATGTATTTTTTATCATAATAACTTAAATGAATGAATATAAAAACTTTTCATGGACTCCCTGGCAGTGTGCCACAGACCTATCTGACAACTACTGCTTTAATCTTTAATTTATATTTTTTTATGTTCTATATTTTTTGTCTCTTGCTCCTAAAAACTGCGTACAAGGCAGAAACTGGCTGAAAACTGTGGGATCACAATGCAAATTAAGGTGATTACTACCAGCGAAGTAACAAAATAATTGTGTAACAGTTTAACAAACTGGATTTAAGAATGCTGTTCAGATACATTACAATGCTTCAGTTGAACATTTGTTAGCGTTGTGAGAAACTATTCACACCATGTTTTGGGGGCGTCTCTGGCAAAAATGGGACCAAGACATCATTCTGCAAGTTACATGTAAGTATCAAGTCTTTGCACTCAAAGTCCCAAGTCAATCCCAAGTCAAACCAAGTCCCATTGGCTAAGTATTAGCTCACTATGTTAATATTCTCAACTTACTGTTCTTTGCGTCTTTGGTGGAAGTTGTTGCCTATTTGTCTGTAATTTTAGACCTGCATGTTTTGCATACTGAAATTTGAATTTTATTTTCGACTGTGTAGTTTTTGTACATGAACAAAATTTTCTTTGGTATAATTTCTTACAACTGGAGTTCTGTAATGTAATTTAGTTCCTCGTGGTTCTCTCCTGCAACTTGATTGGATGCTGTCAGATTGGTTCATGCAAAGTGTATCTGGGGAATTAAGTGTCAACTTGCTGGGAATGAAAAGTGTAACGTTAGTTGGGCTTGGGGGAAGGTATTTTCAAGTCAAAAGGCTCAAGTCCAAGTAAAGTCACAAGTCACAGGTATTAAAAACCAAATAGAGTTGCAAGTCATTTATGATTTAGACAAGTCGAGTCTAAAGTCATCAAATTTGTTACTTGAGTCTGACATCCAAGTCCAAGTCACGTAACTTGAGTCCACAGCTCTGTTCTCTGGGAGCAATGTATATGATGATGGTGAGAATAAAATGACGCTGAAAAATGCTAAAATGATGATGAGTCCGAACAAAATGTCAGCTCAGTGTAGAGCTTATAAAAGGTTTTCCAGCTGACTTGTTAGGATGTGAGTTATGGCCACTTCTCACTGACTTTATGTGCTGGGTGCGTATAATTTTCCTGTTCATATAGTTCATCCTAACATGTAATGAGGAAAAGAAAGGAGCCGTCAGGTCAGTGCACTTGAGCTGAATTCAATTCATTTAGTTTTGGATTTAACAGCATGAAGGGCCCCTGTAGTGATAGAGACAGGCTTTATTAGACTATCAGACCATAGCAGCCAAATGAAGCATTAGGGAGGAGAATCATTACGATGCTCAGAGGGCGGCCTTCTCCCAGCCACAGCCACAATTATTAATTTTTTGTATTGACCAGGAGCGCACCCCTGCTGGTTTTAACCCCTCTGGTTATCGACCGCTGCACCCTCAAACCAATGAGTTTCTTATTACCCTCTGTTGCCTCTAAGGCTCCTTCATATCTCCCCTTCTCTCTATTTTCTCCCCATTATTGTTACTCAACTTCCCACTGCTATAGAATAGAGGATAAAGAGTTTTAGCTTACACACACCTTTGCCAATCCTCCAGAGTTTTACTCCCTGACTGTTTCTCCTCTTCTTCTGCAGCTCTCAGTCTGTTACTTTAATTCTCATTAAGATGCATCCTGCTTGTTGTTCCTGATAGAGTGCGAGGAGCGCTGCTTGAACTGGAGAGTGCAATCAGGAGTGACAAACATCTCCATATAGCCACATTTAAAACAAGAGCCACCACATACACAAAAACATTCATCAGCACCTAGATGAGGGGAGACGAGGAATTAATTTGCCCGCTGTGGGAGGAGGATGGTACAAGGAATATTAGGGTTGGCAATTTCTATAACGTCCCTCTTTTAATCCTGAAGTCTCATTTGTAGTTTGGGCTTGTTTCTCTTTATAGTGACTCTGAGGTTGTAAATGTGCGTCTGGCCTTGATTACGGCAGTGTAGAGAAAGACATGGAGGAACATCATCATTAAGACCAGTCTGAGGAGAGGGGGGGGGATCAATATTAAGACCTTTAGGAGAGAGGCTCTGTCATTTACTATTAATAATGGGCCCTGCCGCCTGCTGTAATAATGCCATTAGGACTAGTAGAAACAGATACTTCATTCACATCTAAATGGTCTTCACAATACACCCTCATGTAGAAAATCAGCATATACACAGTATAATTCACGTACACACACACTTTCTCTCTGGTTCGCTCTCTCTCTCTCACACACACAGGCCGTTTGAGGCCAGCTCAAACTACCTGTGCCTAATTGGGACTGTAAAACAAGAAAAAGTAGACTGGGTCACACCAGCGTAGTCTTAACGGGACCACTGGAGAGGTGCATGAGGAGACAAAGAGAGAAATTGGGCAACTAAAATGTTGGATGGGACAAAGCAGAGACAGAGAGGGGAAATAAGGTAAAGGCCAAAAAGGATGGTTGGAAAATCAGAATAGTAGAAATGCGTGGGTTGTGGGAAATGAAGAGGGAAATTAGAAAATTATGTTCTTTAGAGAGGAAGACATGAGGAACAAGTCCAGGTCAAAAGAAATTAATTTCAGATAAGATAGATTTTTATTCATCCAGAAAGGACATACATGAAGTTTGTATAATGCTAAAATAAAATCCAATTAATTGAAGATTAGTAAAGAATAAAAGAAAATGTGAAGTGAAAAATAAGTTATTTTAAATGACCTGCATAGATTGCATACATTTAGTCAAGTACTATGCTTAGGTACAGTTTTGAGGTGCTTGTACTTTACTTCAGTATTTCATTTTATGCCACTTTGTGCCTCTATTCCACTATATCACAGAGAGAAATGGTGCCTTTTTCGTACAACACTTCATTAATCTGACAACTTTAGTTACTAGTTACTACATATTCAGATTATACATATATGTTATATCATATAACTTTCAAAATAAGACAAATATAAACGTGTAAATTATATATATAATTAATTATTATTATATGTATATTATTTACATGTTTAAAACATAAATAGACACGCACTATACGCACATAACGTAATTTGCGTTGTGTGCGTATAGGACCCCGCGAGGTACGCAAGAGCTCCACCTCCCACTCGTGTCAAAACGGGTGTCAGTGTTTACAACTTTGATGAGAGGATTAAGCAGAATGTAAGAAACAATAACATACCGAGAGTGAACGGAGTGAACAGTAATCAGGTAAAGTCATTTTTAGTCCATGATGCATCTGTCTGATGTTAGCTGTGCTGCAGTCTGTCTGTCTGTCTGTCTGTCTGCGTCGAGCTTACAGACGCATCCAGGGCTGCTCTGTGACTTTGTGTCCGACAGAAGTCCGAATGAAATACAACTATTTATCACCTTTGATAAGCGTTAACGTGCAGCGGCAGTAGCTCAGAAAAAGTAACCGCGTGAACACTTTCCCGCAGCAGCCTCTATGGAGACCAGATTGTATGTCCCTCAGTCTGTCTGTCCAGACAATATATGGACATGTTACTCGTCCGAGGTGGCCAGTAGTGTAAAAAGTATTCAGGTCCTTTAGCAAAAGTACTAATATCAGACAGACTGTAAAAATACTTCAAGAAAGTCCTTCTTTCACAAAACCTTACTGAAGTAAACGTATGAAATGAAATATTATCAGGTAAATATACTTAAAGTAAAAGTAGTCATGTTGCAGTAAAAAAGTATTTTTCAGTGTTTCCCCCGCTTTGAATCCTTAAGACTTTTAATATGTTATAAGATATAGTAATATGTTCTATGTATTAGGTTTGAACAGGTGAAAGGGTTTCTGTTTTTTTCTGAGGCCATGTTGTATAATGCCACGTCCTCATGAATCAGATTTTGCACAGACAGGAAAATCACAGGTGCAGCTAATAACATTGATGATGGCTCCAGCAAGCACTGCACTATGTAGCAATTAGTACATTTATTAGTCACACCTGTGTTTGACTAGTCCAAATGTCTGTTGTGAAAAAGTTTATTCAGTTCAGTTTTAGTTTTACATTTCCCTCCAGGTCGTACACAAAAAAAACAGTAGGAATAGGAAAGGAAAAATGGCTTGAATTTGAGCTATATGATAATATGCAGTCAGTGTCCAGCTGTGTGTTCAGTGGTCACTCCGCTGGTATTTGCTGAAGATGCTCCTGAGTTCATCCAGAGAGGTATTCAGGAGGTATTGTGTATAATAATCAGTAGCTTTAGCAGAATTTGGCTGAGGAAGCAGGTGAAAATATATTCCTCTCTTTACTGTATGTGTGTGTGTGTGTGTGTGTGTTTCCGAGGTGCTGTATATATGCTGACTCCCGCCCTGCAGTTTTGTACTCCTGTGTAGCCTGCGTGACCTCTTGTGGGAGTGCGGGCAAGCTATCGATCACCAAGCCTCTCTCTGAGTTTTGTTCTCCGTGATAACCACTCGGGCACAGAACCACTTCACCTCAGCTCTCCCTCGACGCCCCCAACCACTGGCTCAGACCTCAGCCTTTGACCAGCCAGGCAGACCCTCAGCTTATTCATTGTGGTAGGGTGTGTGTGTCTTTGAGACTTTGTTTCGATCAGGTGTTTGTGGTGCGTGTCAGGTGTATCTGTGCTTCAGTTAGAGGAAAGGAGGCAGTATTTATGTGTGCGTCAAGTGAGAAAGACACAGGAAAGTATTGAGTGTATCGCCGATTTCAACATGACGCCACACTTTCCATCTCACTGTTTCTCTTGTGTTCTTCTAATATTGGGGTTTCCATGTATATTTGAACATATTGCCTTGTGGTTACATGTGTATGGGCCATGTACAGTAAGGGTCTGAGCTGGCATGCCAGCATGGGGTCCTGAAGCGTGACTGTAGGGTTGTTTGCACTTAAGTGTTGTGCAGTTAAACTTTGTGAGGAGAGAAACTCAGGGAATCAATGTGGCACGACTATGTTCCTCTCCTCTCTCAGCCTCCTGGGAAAGTGGGCATGTCAGGCCTAATTATGCCTTCCCAAATCAAACAAAATGGCTCCTGTTGGTTTCTACATCTATCTGCTCCTCCCCTAAGCCTCATGTTGTTGTACACAAACAATGCGACGCATCCAGCCCTGCCTTGTTAGAAGAGAGTGCTGCTCAGGAGTAAGAGTTTCATGTCACTAATGAAGCTGCAACAACTAGTTGATTAGTTGACTGAAAGAAAATTAGTTGCCAACTATTTTGATAATTGATTGTTTCAGTCATTTCAAGCAAAAATGTCAAACATTTGCTGGTTCTAGTTTATTTAATTAAGAATTATCTGTTTTTCTTTCATTTATGACAGTAAATGAACAGTCTTTGGGGTTTTGGACTGTTGATTGTGAATGCCTACTCACTAGGCATGTAACATGTCAGTGAGCATAAATCAAACCATTTTCCTGATGTTGACTTTAAGTTATATTTAGCCCCTTTTGACATTTTCTGTTGTGTGTAGGCCAGTGTTGAGCTGGTTGTTCCTAATACAGTTATGCATAAAATTCACAGCAGAAACAGTTTGCCAATTAAACAATCAGTTAACATAAAATTATTTGCCAACTATTTGGATAATGAATCAGTTTATTGTTTGTGTCACTGTAAGAAAAACATACTAAACATTCACTGGTTTTTAGCTTCTCATATATGATGATTTGCTGCTTTTCTTTGTTGAAATCTGAATATGTTAATGTTTTGTGTCAGAACGAGACATCTGGACTCTGGGAACTTGTGATGGGCCTTTCACTACTGTCTGACATTTTATAGACTTCATGATTAATCATTTAATTGAGGAAATACTTATCAGATTAATTGATAATCAAAATAATTGTTAGTTGTAGCTCCAGAAACTTAAATGTCATTAATATCTTGAAGGAAATTTGCCTTGCTGCCAGACCCCAGGGTCAAAATCAAGAGAGCAATATAAAATGCAAATGAGCAGTAATATAAAAATGTAAGATTAAGCCAAATATCAAACCATCTCGGATGAAAGTAGAACCTTGAGACCCAGGACAAACCCGCATACAGTCTAGAATTACAATTACACGTCCTACCTACCGACAGTATGTTAAACAGAATAAGTGAGGCCCAAAGCAGAAGAAGAAATAATGTATGTCAGTACGGTGTTTTAAAATGGAGCAGCGGAGATAAATGTATGGCAGGTGAGACTCTGGTGAACCCTGTGTTTCTGTTTTGATTAATGAATATCTGCTTTCCCCATATTCTTCCGAGCGTGTAGTTTTCATGCTGGTTAGCTTGGCCTCGGGCTAGATGCTGTTTTCGAGGAACACTGCTTATCAAGATAAGTGACAGGTGTTGGGGTGTGATTTGACCTGCTGAGGGCGGAGAGGGCAAGACTAACAATTTATTCATCTACTGTACCTTGGGGAATAAAACTGTATTATTATCATGCCTGATATATTGCAGCTTTAGGCTAATGCTCTTGCACTGTAGTTTCATCCATTTAAATGTCTTCATAAAAATGGAAAGATGAACAATATCGCTGCAATGGGGTTTAAACAAGGAAAGAAAATTGAGGGAGATCTTTGATCCCTAAGAATGTTTGCAGTACAGATGACTTTTGATCAGATGACCACACACTTAACGCTAATGATGTTGTGCAACCTGAAATGTGTGAACACACCTCCTGGAAATGTTTATCAACTACTTAAAAGTTACATCTGCACAAGCACAAACAGACATTTAACACTGGAAAAATATGAAAAATACATCAACTTCAGATTGTGCCAATTCAGATGAAATGTAAAAATCAAGCAAATTAAAATTTAATTTCTCTCTAAAAATGGAAATTAGTTTGAAATTAAAGGAACTCTGTTTTGGGGGGGGGGGGGGTTGAATATGTGTTTGCTGTGTAATAGCTGTAGAACCAGCTGTATTTCATTTTGTTTTTGGAAAAACCTGATCATTTAAAAAAAAAAAACATTTGACAGAAAAGTAAGTGTCTAATTTCTGACTGTTAAATGAGGAGAAAAACCAGATCCTCTGTTGGGGGGAGCACTGTTGGCCTGGCTGCTCAGAGAGGGTCTGAGAGCCACAGCAGCAATCAGCAACAGTGATGGAGTTCGTGTCAGATCTACTTGTTTCTGTTAACAATCATAAGTGAAATCAACCGCAGGCTCTTTAACTGAAGTGTTGTAAATACCAGAACAAGCCTGTGGATTCCTGGCTTGGTTCTTCTGGTATTTACAACACTGAAATTAGTGGAGGAACAGCGTCTTTTTATTACTGCAGCCTGCTGGTGATCTCATATGAGCATTTGATTATTGTATATAAAATATTAATTTTATTCAAAGTTGGGGACCTCAGTGTGACGCACACAATCTTGAAATGATCTTGAGATGAAACGATGATCAGTTTCACAATAAAATTTGAGTATTACAGTTTCAAATTTCAGCCCATCATTAATCTATCTCCAATTTTGTCAAATTAATGTCTTAGATTTACTCACTAGCATGCTCAAGCCAGAATGTAGCCTATATTTCATAGTGCACTGTTTTGACTGTTTGTGAGCAAGAAAGAAATATATTCCACCATTTTATTATACAGAAAATCTACTGCCAGTTTTAAATTTCAAAACACGTCCTTAAACCTACTACAAGGAGTTTTTAACTAGTAATGAAAAAATTTTATACTGATGCCTCTATATGACCTACATAAGCAAACAAGATCATCAGCGCGAAGATCGGCTGTTAGTTATTATATATAGTTATTAGTTATTATTCATGCCTGCCACAGGGTCAGCTTCTACTTTATGAATCAAGCCTGTGTTTACATTTTCTCAGTTACAGTGAGAAGTACGTTAGCCAGTTAAAAAGAAGCAGGAGGAGATTTGCATTTAGACAATGTTACTTTCATCGCTATATTTTGCCGTTATGGTGGAGTAAATACTACCACTTTTATCCATAGGGTGCTACAAAATCAACAAAATATGAAAGTTCTTCATAGTAGCTTTAACAAAGCTAATTAAGATGGATTTGTTGGGTTTTGTATGTTCTTATTTGAAATGGCAGAGTTGCTTTTGTGAGGCTTTATTATGAGTATTTCTTTCCTTTCTGTTGCACTTTGCATTGTAAGACAAATGTCCCTCATCGGCATACAAAAAAATCAGCTGATTTGGGGGCATTGTGGTGGTGTAGGGGCTGAAATGCATATCATGTAAACTGCATTGTCCGTCCAGCCGAGGACCTCTGATTCATGTCACCACTTTCTTTATGTATACTATGAATTGTATGAAATCAAATGACTTTAGTGTGTTGGCATGTTAAAGTAGATGTTTTTTTCCCCATGTGAATACACTGGAATCACAGTTACAGAAGATGATTTGAATGAAATAGTTTAGTTTGATACTCGGAGCCAGTGTTCCTCACTAGTATAGTGATGGTGTTTTAGGTAAGACAACAGCTGTGCAAACAAATCTGTCTCTTTTGTGTTCCTAAGCAACAAAGGCATTAGACTATAATTATGTATGCCACCAACCATCCATACTGTATATCTCTCCCTGAAAACTGACTTCTTGTCGATTCCCAGGCTGTCTTTGGTTAAAAAAAATGGAAAGCTTTACTGTCCACTGTCGTGCAGTCAGAAACATTTATTGCCCTAATGATTATACAGTTGTTTATGTAGCACAGACTCTCCACATGTGGATCCAAGCAGCATGCTAAAAACTCAGCAGGAGCACAGCGGTAACAGAGCAGGCACATACTACAAGATATTGAATGTATAAATTCAACAGACAAGCCTATAGAGACGCACTGTACCATCACAGTGCGTTGATTAATAAGGTGGAGGCTGCCATGGTGGAGGCAGTGCCAACAGCTCCACAAGTAACAGCAGTTTGTATTTAGCAGCTGCTGCAGGGAGGATTGTGGAGCTGACAGCTTGAATTGGCCTCCTTGTTGAAGTGTGTTTTTTCTTTTTTCTTGTTTTTTCTTTTTTGATCTGCTGACGGTCAGTTGATGGGCAGGAGACTGTGTGACCTGCATGGACTAATGTAATGCTTCACTGAGCAGAAGCCTCACTGATTACTGTCTGCCTTGATGAGTTTGTGATTGATCGTGGCTGTCATCTTTTTCTCCTTGACGTGCTACAGTTTTTGGAAATCTATAAAAGTGTCTTCCCTACAATTTTTTCCTGCTTTGTTGAAGCAGCCAGCCACAAAACAATTCGACTGTGCAAGGTTCCCACTTGAAAACCTGTGAAAAATTAGAGAAAAACCTAAATATTCTGGAAATTTATTTCCAAATTCTCCTATTTAAGATGAAAATGAACTATACTAGACTATCTATCAGAGCTGGATAGAAGTTATGTTATCCTTCAAATGAAAATAACAGTAGTTTGTTGTTGTTTTTTAATCAAGGTTGCTTTTTTCCCAACTTTATTTTAACAGCTTGCTTGCTATCCTGTTTTGCCTGCTAAGGTGTAAGGATTGTAATTTAACTCTGGCAAGGAGCAGTGCTTTCAAATGTATGTTGGGCATTGTTGAAAGAGTTGGATCATAATGAATGCTAAGCCGGGATTAAAACCATGAATAAGAGCCAAACTGTATGTGAGTCAAACAGCAGAAATGTCTATGTATGAAAATTTGCAGCTGTAAGTCACAGTGGGTGTGCTTAGTATTGTTAAAGAGAAGCTGTACTGAATTAGTAAGAGTCAGTGGTAGTTACCTAATAGCAAACTTGACTCTAATTTTGAATTATACATTTAGGCATGTAAAACACAGGTCTTCAACAGGGTGTCTCGGACACCTAGGGGGCCTTCAGAGTTATTGCAGAGGGTTCCCCAAATTATTGTTTAAGTTTTTTTGTTTTTTTAAATGAGTCTAAAAGTACGAATTAACATGAATCTGACATTATGACATTATGGATCCAAGATGGCGGCGCGCGTAGGTGCAGCGGCTCACGGCTCTTCCTTCCTTGCACTGAAGGAGCTGCTCTAAATTTCATTATACAAAGGTATAATGACAATAAAGGCATTCTATTCTATTCTATTCTATTCTATTCTATTATATTATATTATAT
>JAJHUR010090406.1:23879-35301 GCA_027495735.1 Lutjanus campechanus | reverse complement strand
CACACACACACACACACACTGATGTACAACCAGTCACGTGCAAAATCACACACACAATTGTTCTCTCTCATGCACACACACTATGAGATTATACATCTGGCTGCCAAGTGAGGATCCCTCACATCTCTGCCACCTTTTCACTTCCCCTTTCTCTGTGTCTTTATCCCTCTCTTTCTTTCATTCCCTCTGTCTTATCCTTTCTCTGCCCATCGCCCCCTCATCCTAACTCTGTCTTTGTGAAACACAGTTCTTGCATCAAAGTGGCAGAAATATTAATCCTGGCAGAAGTATGTGCTCCGAGTGTAGGGATCAAGAACCAGGTCGAGGATAGGAGGTGGTGGTGGTGGTGGTGGTGGTGGGGAGACACGAGGAGGGGAGAGTAAGTGGAGGGGGTGAATGGCAGAGGGAAAGACAGAAAAAAGGGAAATGCATGGGGGATGTAAAGTAGCACATTTTGCAGCCAACAATTATGGTTCACTAATCTCTAAGTATAATACAGGTCTCACACACTATGGCTTTATGCCTTGCAATTAGCATAACACGATATCTGAAATAATGGACCAAACACTGCAACATTTAGACATAAAAAAGGAAAAAACAGTCATTGATTATATCTATTTAAAACAAATCTTCAATATTATTAAAGGTTCTGATATAGATTCACAACAGCTTTAATGTTCACTCCATGCAGTTTTTTTTTTTCTTCACTCCTGCCCTCAGCTCCCTGCCTCGTCTCATTGCAAAATACAAGTCAGGTATTCCACAAGGAAGAAAAAAAGAAGCGAGCACATTATTTTCACCCAATGATACTTAACTTGTCTTTGAAAAAGAGTCATCCTCCAGTCGTGTGAGATAATGAGACGCAGAGACAGACGGGTAACGGCGATGGCGACACCTGTGTCTATACAATCACACATAGCATTTAGCCAATGAATACTACGCCTTAAATGACTATGACAGACAGTGCCATGCATTCCATATGTTTGGAGTGGGCGTACGTGTTAATGAGCATAGGGATACATGGATTTACACAACAGGTCCATTGAAAGAAACACTTTTCCATGCAGTGTATTAGGGCTGCAACACATGAGTATTTTCATCAATCTGACAATTATTTTGATGATTCATCCATGATCATTTATTCTGAAAAAGATGTCAGAAAACTGTAAAGAGATCCTCATCGCAATTTTGCAGATGTGGCACAACTACACACATTCTTTACTCAAGTAGAAGTACAGATATTTGCGTAAAAGTAGAAGTTCTGATTCAACTTCTTTACTCAAGTAAAAGTGTAAAAGTGCAGGTTCTGAAATGTACTCAATAGTATAAAAGTGAAAATTCGCCCTCTGACTGATATGTCATTTTCATCTTGTTACGTCTTTTTGTCTTATGTGTTTTTTCATCATAAAGGCTTCTACGTCGTTTTCGTCTCGTTACTTCTTTTACGTAATTCCACTTTCACATGCATCAAAGCCAAGAAAGTAAAAATAATGGGCATGTTTTGAAAATGTAAGTTGTAGAAAGTACAGATATTGGTGTTGAAATGTAAAAGGAAAAATTTGTCAGAAAAACAAATTCTCCGTAAAGTTCTGATACCTGAAAATTCTATTAAATACAGAAACAAAGTTATTTCTACTTAGTTACTTTCCACCTCTGCCAAAGAAGAGGCTGGAACGAGCATATGTCTGACATTTTTACTTGAAAAACGACTGAAATTATTAATCGAATATCAAAATAGTTGGCGACTAATTTTCTTTCGATGACTAACTGATGAATCACCCTATCATTGCAGCGCTAAACCTTCGTATACTATCTTTGCCTGGGTCCGAACCATCACATCCACTCACTCCACCGAGCTGACGGATTCAGTGAATATGGAAATAGTGTAACAAGTTGACAAATCAGTCTGATATAAAGCTAATACTATCTACAAATGACCAATGTGATTTCACGTGACACTGCTAACGTACAAGTATGTCCAAATAAGCACATTGTAAGTACAACCGAACTCTAACCAACGTTCCCATCCGTGTGTGATTTGCATGAGCTGTCAGTTAGCACTGACATTCATTAAACTAAACATCAAGTAATACCACACTTAACCCCAGGGAAAACACATGGTTGGCCAGTGTGTGGAGTGGCATTACAGTGAGTGTCAGAATAATATCTGAACCTCCCACTTTCTCTCGTCAGGACTGACCTTGTGTAAACACTGGAGGAATGGGTAATGCTCCTCAGATGTGATCTAATTGCAGTGTGTGGCTGTGTGCGTGTGTGTTCTCTGTTTAGAAAGTGGTGGGTTGTGCACCGACAAGCTCCAATGTGTACAAACCAGTACAAGAGGTGATGAGGGTCGAGCGCTGCAAGAGTACGGATGGGCAATAGAAAGAATATTATGAAATTTAAAGTCTCTGATGATCCTGTGTATTTTACTGCCTCTGAAATGGCTTTGGAAAAGTATTTTCCAATCAGAATAACAATTTAGACTAACCAGCTGTTAGCTGCACAGAGGTCAGTCCAAACATTAAGCAATAAAAAGAATATTAGAAAAGCTCATAAACTGCTGTTTGGATCCTAGAAATTCTGAAGTAAATTCAAAATACACAGTGTGATAAGAAATAAATGTGTTTCCACAGTATTATTCGACTCTAAACAGAAATTACAGCATGACATTTTTTAGCAAATTACCAGAAAAAAAGGTAAAAAGTTGTTAGAAAGTTAAAATAAATGTTGCAAATATTTAGGACTAGGATGCAATGTCATAAATTGTTCATAATCCAGCCCCATCTCCTACAAATTGCATAGATAATAAACTATGAGGGAAACATAATGCCAACTCAGATACATTTATGTTGACATAATGGCAAAATGTTAATTAACATACCTGGTAAGTAAGAAAATACTTCATATATCAGCAAAAATGTCATTAAAAGCGCATTTAATTTATTTCCTTTTAAATTAAAGATTAATTAAATCAAAATTCTAAATTTTAGAATTGAAAAGTCAGGATGCTGTCTGACATGAGATTTTTTTTATTAATATTGAAAGTGCCTGTAAAGGAAAATGTGACTCATGTTTCTTCTAAACACATTATACATGTTAGAACATAGTTGCTGAAAACCCCCGACCAGAATCCAGAGCATTATATAAATATATTGTTTCGAAGACATGTTGTCTGTCTAACCCAGGCAGGAATTACATTGTCAGCACAATGTAATTATGAGAACAACTGTAATATACAAACATAGGAGACAGGATTACAATAATCAGAACCTCTGGACTTCACTTGGTGTTAGTTTCTTCCTTCGTCTGACACACAGTTGGAAAATTGTTCTTCGCCTGTTCCCTTTTTTTTTTCACAAAACACATCAAAACACATTGACATTAACCACCCTCATTCACATGTCTTTATCTGTCTGTGCCCGCTGGGGCAACAACAATGGAGTCCGCAGTCAAATTGGGAAAACTCAGCAAGGATGGAACAGTAAATCGAGAGTTTTCTATCCACAAACTCGCACTCTCTTCCCCCACTCACACACACAAGCAACACATGCAACAAGAAGAGTCACAACAACCCATGGAAGCTCATTTTCCATGATGAAAAAAATGTGTTATTGCTTTACAAGACAAAAAAAAATATATTTTTCATTTAATGAAATAAGCCAGAAGACAAAGTATGTAAGATGCTTGCATATACTGAAACTGTGAAACCACAAACTCTAAAAATCGAGAAGTTTTCCAGTTTATTGTGGTGTTGGTACTGCTTAAACTGAATATCTAACTGTAATGGGTTATTTTGTTTGTCTAATAAAACTGTTGTGAACATATTTTTTATATTCAGTATAACTCAAACACACTGCAGAAAATATGCATGTGAGTGTTTTTTTCTCTTTCCTGTGCATCAAGTTCCATGTAACTTCTCACCCTCCCAAACTCCCTCTCTCCTGAAGTGATCCAAAGAGGGCCTCTCGTCCACACAGGCATAATTAATAAAACAAATACACCTCACAGACTCACAGGGAAGCTAAACACAATTAGCTGTTTTTGTTGGAATTGCTGCACGAGATTAGTTGGATCCATAACAAGTTTACACATCGTGGTGCCAGTGAAGCTGCAGTGCATTAAAACCTAAACACAAAACCAAAAAGGACAAATAAATCCCTTGTAAGGTAAACAACCAACTATGACAGAATGGACCAAACAGACTAAATATTAAACAGGGTAAACAACCCTTAAACTATGCTCAGCTCAAAGTTATGAAATATTTGAAAATCATGTGTTTTCTATTGCAGATCTGATGTGCTATCATAGGGTGTAGTTGCTGTATTTGTTTTTTAAAGCGCATGCCTGCTTTGGCATCAATGTGCTGTGTCTCTGTTTGTGGATCGTATTATGTTTGCATACTGACTGAAGATGTTTCCCATCTGCCTTTAAAAAAATGTTGCTCAGATGTGTATCGCACACATCCTAAAAAAGAAAAACAAAGAAGAAATGATGGAATCACAAACATTAAACAACTGCTTTTTACTTAAATTTGGTTCGGGGTTTTTGCAGGTTTCAACAAGTTAGATTTGAGATTAAGACCTTTTTAAGACCACTATAAATACGTTTTAAGACGTATGTCACATCCACACTGGCAAATAAATTTGAAGAATATGATTTTTTATGACTGATTTTATCGTGTGAAAAGTGCAAAGTCCAATCTAATCCAATCACTGTCCGGAGGTCACTTGCCGAAGCTGCAGGAATTAAAAAAGCCAAAGCAGGAAGTGCGCTGTGGCAGGCATCAAGAACAACTACACAGAAATAGCCAATCTTCTCACAGATGGTCTTGTTAACTTATGCAGATCATTTAGAGACATCAGTATTAAACTGAGACTGTTTCATAACCAGTTAAAAAAAACTCCTTGTGGACAATTTTGCTTATTAGTTTTAGAAGCACTGTTTTTATGATGAGGAGACGCCATGCATTAACCCATGCATCACATCCCAGCACACTAACTGCGTGTGCGATAAATTCCACCCGAGTTATTGTGAGCGGTTATTGGTCCCACGTTGGTTTTGTTTTTGTAGTTGTTACAGCACATTTAAAAGTGAGACTCAGAACTTTATAAAAGTAACACTAACTTTATCAATACAATTTTAAGACCTCTCAAAATCTTAGAATATTTTGAGTCATTTTGAGGCCTAAAATTCAGATTATTATATTTTAGACTGAGACTTTTTAGGACCCGCAGATACTCCGTCCCGACTGGCCTGTCTGGTCATTTAATTTGACGGATTTGACGAGTTTGGACTAAACTAAACTGTGCATGAACGGATGCTGGACTTGGTCCATGGGCTCCTGGATTACAGGGAGGATCAGAAATGGCTGGATGTGTTGAGAACTGGGATGTCCACTTCAGTAAAATAAGATGGTTTTTGCAGAGCTGAGGTTATGCTTTCAGACCGAACAGGGAATTCACAATGTGTTGGGAGTGACGGAGGAGTCAGCCGCAAAAAGGAAAGTATTGGGCTGTGACCAGATGAGGCCAAGGCCAAGACACGGGATGCTTCTCATGAGGCTTTTACAATGGAAACACACTTCAAAAGATTACAAACACACTGCATGTACACACGCTCAAATCTCCTGTCTAATAAATTCTGGGGGTTTTTTGTATGTGACATCACTGATTTTAACTTGGAAGTTTTTCATCCGAGCCACACTCCACTGGCTATAAAAAGTGAGAAAGATTTGTCTCTTTTACCCTTCTCAGGGCACAAAGAAGGCAATGACATAAACAATATAAAGGACAACTCTTTGGGGTTTGTGTCACAGTTTATGGCATGTCAAAAACAGGGAAGGGAGTGCTCTGTGGGTTGTATACATGAGTATCTCATAATGCAGCTCTGCGCTATAAATTTCAGCGAGAGAAAAGTTATGGACTGGGCTCATGAGCGCATGGTTAAATGTGGCCGTATCAAATGCATGGGAATACATTCCCCACCAAGAAATGTGACACAACAGGAAATGGCTTAACAGATTTTTCTTCTGGGCTAGAGGGGCCAATAACTGTCACTTCAGTTTAGGCCCACAGCCTCTCAGCTCCCTGTGTCTGGTCAGTAATTTGTGGAGGGAGACCTCTGTATTAAAATGCAGTTTTGCGATATGGATAAAATCTTCCCAGACTCTGAACAGGTCCCCCAAGAGCCCCACCCCGGGTCTCCGAGAGGCACCTGTGTGAGTGTGAGAGGGAGGTGAGATTGGGAGTATGAGGTATCGCAAGAGTCGCTCTGGGTTTTTGCTGCAAGGTAAAGGGTGGGTTAGGTTTGTGGGGTCCCACGTCCCCCTGCTTTTTCTAGCTCTTTTTACTGGTTTTGGCATTTATTAGGCTTTATGCTGTGCACTTAATCTTTATTGGGATTTACACTATGAACTGACCCAGACTGAATATCAGCCCTGGGAAACAAAATACTGCTCCCTTGCTCTTTTACCTCTACCAACAACTCTCTCTGCTGTTTATTCAGTGAAATTAATATATGCATACGGGGTATAATGATACATTGTGAAAATAAATAATAAATTCTTTAAAGGTACAGTTCGGATTAATTATTGTGGGGTTGTATGAGGCACTTATGGATAGTCAGTGTACTAGGAGATTCTGGTCGACACGCTCCCAGTTTGGAAAAGCAGAGAGGAGTAACAGCACGGACGCTAAGCAATGAACTGCTGTGGACGGGGCCAGCAACGAAAGGTTTTTTAGAGACTTTGAAAAGGTCCAAAAATCAATACCAGATTAAGTGCACGTGATATTTAGAAGATTTTCACTGCTTTTCTTTGCCGTCAGACAGCCTTTTCCTAAACCAGCATTATATAAGCCAAATATCACTCTCTCCAAACCAACAAAACTCCATGGGTGAAATCAGTAATTTTATCTTGCAGATCATGGGAGCTGCTGTAGGTAACAAACGGACTATTGATAAGTACCTCATACAACCCCACATTAAATAATCCAAACTGTCCCTTTAAGAAACTGTGAAATAAAATAAATTATCTGCTGTATCCCAGGAAGAAAAAAAGAAACAAACAGTTCAATTCTGCAGGATGAACTGTATGGGGGTCATTTAATTATCTGCATGCTCTGAGGAAGGCTGCATTTGAGTACATACTGTATCATGGATTAAGGTTTAAGGTGGATTTTCTTTCCTATGTGTCTTTAGCCATACTGAGAAATGTCACAGTCTTCCTCATTTTTGCTCTGTCATTGTCATTCTGCTCATGTGCAAACGTGTGAAAAGCAATGATATGAAAAAACCGAGCAAAGGAAAAACAAACAGTGGGGATGAGAAGCAGGCGGAAGCCCGTAAAGCCTGGTGACCGGGGTCAACTCTCTCAGATACACATCACTAAGAGGAGCTATAAAAGTTCAAGAGGAGGTGTCTCTGTCGATCCAGAGAAAATAAACCCAAGCCTGACTATACAAGGACATCAGCATGGAACACACGGAGGCCCCAGCCTGAGTAACAACAACAAGCAACAAGGACAAAATCTACATCCATCATTCAAGGGCAGATACAGTACATCTTACATGGAGGGACACAATTTGTCCATATAGGTTTCCTCACACACACACATACACACACACACATAATAACTTTCACTCACTCAGCCTCACACATTGAAGGAGGGATGTTTGCACTGGGATTTCAGGAGCATGAGGTATCCAGATCCTTCTGCATGTTCCTGTGATCTGAGCCATAATAAGAGGTTAACCAGACATTACTTCTCTCTGCTCTACAGGGGATAGACCAGTACTCTTCATGCTACACACACACACCAATCCTGTACCTATACACACAGGCCAAAAACTACACACACACATATGAACATTAAAAACCATATAACCACATCCTCATAGGAAACCACGGGGACTCCCCCGAACAGCCAGCATAAATAACCAGCAACACAGGCTGTTCATCATCACTTATTGGTGTATGTACATGCCGGGGGTTTGCTGGAACATGATTGGTCGGTGCATTCATCAATCTGATAGTGATCAGTCCCATATAGAGGAGATTAATCATTAGCTCTGCAGGGGCAAATGCATGGCACGGCAGATAGTGATTATTGATGGGTTAATCCCAACTGCATGGCTTTGCATTCAGGCAACAGCCTCAGGGTCTATCTTGCTAAATTTTTTTTATCGCTTTCGTATTAAGGCATTAGGATATGTTGTAATATGCAGAGGAGTAATGCTGCACTGGGAAAATTAGGCCTATTATGGTTAATGCATCATATTCATATCAATATATTAGCGCAGTTACCTGAAGCAGACTATGAATCTGCAATTTTCAATACAACATGAGAACGATAACAACTTTCTTGGTTCAATATAACATGACGGTGTCACCGATGAAATACCAGAATCTCATCAAATCTTTTCTCTCTCTCCAGCCCTCCTTTCCTTTCTCTCTCTCCTGGATGTGATGTTTTGCAGAAGTGCTTTTAAAAGCCCCAGAGGGTAAATAGTGCTCTAAAAGTAAACAGAAATGAGCTGACCTTGCCAGAGTTTTGGCTCTTGACAGCAGAGCTGCTTTAAGACTTCAAGCAGCAAGGGTCACAACTATAAACAAATCCATTCCAATGCCAGCAATACATACACACAGAGAGAAAGCAAACAAGTTCCTGGCAAAGGAACATAATTAATGAAAACTCCAGAGAGAGAATGGGAAAGGAAAAGAGAGACGGATAGAGACAGTGGAAAAAAAATGAAGATAAGAGGGGGTGGTCTTCACATGGCTAAGGAGTATGACTAGTGGAGAAACACAGAAGGAGGAGGAGGAGGAGGAGATGAAGCAATAACACGGCAGAGAACAGGGTGAAAAATTCCTCACCAGTGTATTTAAAGCCGGATGTGAGTCACCTCACCTGGCATCTGTTTTTGTTTTAGCCCAAAGGTCAAAGTTCATGGCTCTTAGGTTCTGAGCAGCCAGGCTTTCACCCAGCACACCACAAAACCTTATCAGTTTTAACATTATACAGTGCAACTCTGAGCATCGAACAGCTCAACACCAGGGCTAAAATCTAGGGACGTACAACAAGTATCATGGAAATCTGTGTCATTATTAAGTGTTTGTGAGGTTAACACACTTTACTAGAAAAAACTAACTGAACATTTGAGGAGTCTGAACTCTTTTTGTTTTTGTTGTAATAGTGATGTGGTTTGGTCAGAGCTATGGAATATTAAATCATCCATCTTTGCTCATTACATCTTAGCCTTTCTTGCCCTCAGGTGTGCATAAACTACATGTTACATGAACTTTTTAAAATACAGAAAGTGAAAATATCAGTCATGTTATTGGCCATGAGAAGCAGGTAGTTACTAGTAATTAAAAATCCCCATTGTGCATCCCTACTTAAATCCTTTTTAATACTTTGCATGGCCTTAATGGCTGCATTTTATTCAGCCCCAGTGAGCACAGCTCCGAAATGGATCTAACTAATCTGACGAATGAGTTAAAAAGCAGGCCAACTATTCAGTCTACTACTGACCAGCACCCTTCTGTGCCTCAAAGTTTCCTCTCATCCCTTTAGACTTGACCTCGACTCTCCCCCTTCTCTAACTCCTACTGGAGGGGGGCAGAAAGAAGAGTCAGCATCTAACAGAGGGGTCACAAGGCAGAGAATGCTGTCCTCAGCTCATCTCTGACCTGCAGCACAATCTTGCAAGTAAGGAAAAAATGCAAACCATAATTAGACCCAAGTTATCAGAGAGTCGAGGAATATCCTGGACAAGTCATTATTTTCTTTAAAGGATTCTCTAATTCGAGTTAAGGGTACTGATATTGTTTTTGTTTTTGTTTTTTAATCCAAAGACCTATTGGTATGGTACTAGTATTACCAGGGGATCTCATGTATTTTCCTGTTTGTATTTTACTTGAATTTACTTACATTATCCCCCAGGTATGATGTCAAGGCTCTGTGTGACATCAGTGTTTCAGAAGTGTATCATCTGTTCCTCAGCAGCCACGTTAATAATAGTTAATCGTATTTTAAAAACTAGTATTATACAATACAATATTATTTATTAACTTATGAAAAAAATAAATACTTAATAATAGTTTACAGTTGTTTTGCTGACTGCATGCGTGACAAGCATGACACATTTGCAGTCAAACTTCTGTGTCATCATCCTTGATTTCAAACATTTATGGCCAATATGTAGCCGATCTATTCATCATATTATGAACCGCGATCAAATTTCATACTTTTTCTGTTGTTTGATAGCATAAAATAGATGTTAAAAAAAAATGACAGCCCCAAACAGAGATGCCATCTAATATTTTCACAGGACCACTGTGCTGAGCAAAATATTGTAGGTACCAATTACAGACAGATATAAAAAAAAAAACATGCAACCCAAAACTTGCTTGTGGAGACAAAATATCAATATATCATATTTCAAAACAGAAAGAGAAAGCCAGGTAATTATAATATAACTGAAATGTGTAAAATACTGCTACTAATAATACTCTTATGCTTGGGAAAACCATGTTTCGTTCCACAAAGCGGCATCCTCATTTTTAAGCAGGAAGTTAGCTGTTTGGATTTTGTTCCAAAAGAGAGAGTATAGGTCACAAAGTGAGAATGAAAGCCAGAAATGTCAGCACCTGGCAAAGTAATTGTAGGGGCACCGACAGTGACAAACAGCCCAATCAAAACTTTGATGATATATTATGCTCCTGTTATAGCAGTGGACAGTAAAATGTCAGCGCGCTTATAACATTTATCAGTGTGCATACTACTTGCATCTCATGACAAGAAGAAAACATGCACCTTGTTCATTCTCAGATGCACCTCCACCTGCATTATAGTCCTGAGAGAATCCTCCATTTTCAGTCTTGGATGGCCTGGTTTGGGGCAGTCTACAGAGTGCAGAGTGTGTGTGTGTGTGTGTGTGTCTCCTCAGGGCAGTGTTTGTCATGTCGGAGAATCTTGTTATATACTCCATGTTCCTCAGCCCTGTGATAAGTCATCGTTATAGCTGGCCAACCTGGCAACCCAGTGATAAGGGAGCCATGTTCAATCACTACGCCAGCTAATATTTCAAATTCCATATTGTTTGCCTGCGGTAGAAGTTCCCTCCCTCCAGTCTATGTACACATGCACACACACCATACACACATACGTAAAGGACGAGTTCTCTATTTCAGTCTTTTTATGTTTCTGACACACTCTCCCCTCTCCCCGTCTCGCTATCTGTCTCTCTGTCTGTCTCTCCCATGAGGGAGTGTGAGGATGAGTGGTGTCTATAACCCCGTTAGAAAGGAGGAGGTAATGTTAACACAGTGCAGTGCCGCTGTCATGCCAGCCAGACATAATGTCCTTTTACTAAGGAGGAGGAAGAGGGATTATTCACAAGAAAGAAAAAAAAAAAAAAAA
>JAJHUR010090406.1:0-21960 GCA_027495735.1 Lutjanus campechanus | reverse complement strand
AAAAAAAAAAAAAAAAGTTGTTAAAATGCAAAACTTCAAGGCAACTTACCTCAATTGATTTTTTTTTAATTTTTAGGCCATTTAAGTCTTTTAAGTTTTGAGAAAGTTTTGCCAACAAATAATGTTTTGAGATAGTTTACTTGAATCTTTGAGTGAAGAAAAAAATGTGCATTTTAAAAAATGTGAGTAAACTCACTGGAGTGGAAGTGAATGATGGTAAATCATTTAACATTTACAACTGCAAACATTTCCTTTTCGAGCAAAATCAGTTATTTTACCTCTCAGAACAAGCTGTTATTTAAAAGATAAGTTCAGATTCACAAAACTATACAAACTAATTAACACATCACGGCAGCGGTGGACCAGCAACTCCAGTATTCTGTGAGGTAAAATGACTGTTTCTGAAAAAGAAATTTGGCTGAGTTCTGGAGGGTAGTATTTGACTTATTTATATAACATTGGTTTCCCATCAGGAAAGGCTATCTGACAGCAAGGTAAAGCAGTGAAATATGCTAAATACTGTGTACACTTCAACTGATATTGATTTTTTTTCAGGCCCTTTTTGGAGTGGCTAAAATACATTTTGCTGCTGACCCTGTCCACAGCAGTACACTGCTTAAATTTTGTGCTGGTGTCCCTCTCTGCTTCTTCAAACTGGAGTGTGTCGACCAGCATCTATTGTAGGTAACACAAGTATCATCATGTAACCCCACTTCAAATAATCTGAACTGTCCCTTTAATATGGAGGTGAGTATAAAACTAAACCCATATTTAAAATGTGTTATTTGCATGTAATCATACTGATAGTGTTATAAAAAAAAAAGTAATCAACATTGTTAAAAGAAAAAGAAACAAAGACGGGTCTCCTTGAGTTCCCCCTAATACAAAGTGAAGTAGCCTGCTTCTCTGAACTGAGGATATCTGAGTACGCTCACAGCCCTTATATAAACACTGCTACACACAGGCCCTCCTCTGTTTTAGTGGTCTTGAGGCTCCTCTCCAAGCAGCCTACCAACAACCACAGGCTTCAGGTGGGGTCTGACCACATCCGACGGGGGAGCGAGAGCGGCCTCGAGCATCATCCCATCAATACGGCGTCCTCTAAACTTCTTGTGAGCTCTCTCCCTCTCTCTAACTCTCATTAAAAAAAAAAAAGGCTGATGGGTTCGGCTTGGGAAGGCAATGGCTCCTGCGGCAGTGTTTATACAGCTTTAAGAGAAGGCAGTTTAGCAGGTGCATGGCGCTGTAAGTACAACCGCAATCCACCGCTAAGAGGATTAAAAGCTAGGATGATATCTTTCTAGTAAATAACGTTTCTCTGGAAAGAAAATACAGCAATAATGGAGCTCTTCTCATTCCCCTGGCTTCATCCTCTTTGCATTGGAAGACAAAAAGTAAGCGAGAGGGAGGGAGAGAATGAGTTTATACGGGCTGTTGAAAAAAAAAAAAAAACAGGTGTTAAGCCTCTCCAAACTGGCCTGTGTAATGGGGTTCTGTTTGGAGGGTGTGGAGCCAGCGGATAAACGGCATGCTGGTCGATATATTTGCCTCCTTCTACTCTATAATCCCAACAGCGTTACCCAAAGAGTATGCATTATAAGCATCAGAAGCGTCTCAAACATATACTGTACTAACTTCTCTCACAGAGCCCCATTCAGGGACAAGCTAAGCTCCTGTGCTATATCGCTTTCCAAACTGGCAGGGATAGGATACTCATAGCTAAGTAAATGGAGATGAATCATTGAGGGCTGAATTTCCATCATCTGAATGGGCCCTAGAATCACCACAGGAAGCTTCCCCATCCTGACAAGTGTTGCCAGAGCCAGAAAACGCCATTATTTATCCTTATTTCAGTTGCCGCTTTAAGTTGGGTTGTGTTACAGCCGTTCAGCTACAGGAAAGTGATCTCAGACTTAGTGGTCAATAGAGAGGTTATCTGCCTCTCACAGCAGGGCTGAGGCAACTCATATCATAACAGCAGAACACCTGGCCCCCCGAGTCGAACATGTATCCTGCCTGGCCTGTGATCTTTCTTGGATCTCCGTCGCTTTTCTCTTCACTTTTAATTTCTCAATTCCTTCAGGGCAGCCCTCCGTGACTACCTGGGGGTCCCTCTCCCACTGCCCGCTCATGAAGAGAGAAGCCGTGGATGTTTACACCTGCTAGGCCCCACTCAAAGCCCAGGGGTGGAGTTAGTGACCTGCCCACTCTCTCCTCCCCGCTCCTCCCTCTCCTAAAGGAAACAATCAGCCTGTTACGGAGGCATCAATGGCTCTCCCAGCTGGAGTTTCCCTTTGGTTATTGAGTGCGGATAGGACGCTACTGCGCCTGTGTGTGTGTGCATGTGCACAACCAGTGTTGTGATGAGCACTGTTCAAAACACACTCCAAGACCCAAGTGGATGGGTGGGGCAGTGGACTCTTTTCCACCTCATATCACACAATGCAGCCAATTCTGTTGCCCGCTGAAGTGGAGAGAGAAGGAGGGT
Organism: Lutjanus campechanus; assembly: GCA_027495735.1. Taxonomy (NCBI): domain Eukaryota; kingdom Metazoa; phylum Chordata; class Actinopteri; order Lutjaniformes; family Lutjanidae; genus Lutjanus; species Lutjanus campechanus. The sequence continues at coordinate 19,472 of JAJHUR010090406.1, read as the reverse complement.
AAAGTCCTGGCCTTGAGTGGGTATGAACCCCTAGATCAGTGACCTGGTGGGACAATAGGGCCTCTCACAAGCGGACCCCTTCACTAACCCTCCAACACGACTAAGTTAATCCCCTGAGCCGACAGTCTTACCATTAATACTGAAGCACAGAGTTAGCCTAATTGCATACAAAGAAAAAAGCATGTTTCAAGTAGAAGCCAACCAGTAGCGGAGCGACACTTAAGGACAATGTTGTTACTGCTGTGATTTGTAATTGCAAAGTTACTCCATGGAGAAGTTCCTCATGGGAAAAACATGTAACCCCTTTTTAAAGGGGCCACTGTTGCTTGCAAGGCATCCAATACAACACCGAGGCTTTTCAGTGACTACATTTACATGCACACAATATTCTGGTTTTGCCCTTGTTCTAAAAAATAAAATGGGCCTCATGCAAGAACCACTCACACAAATAGATTGGTTCTAAAGTGGTTTGTATGAGTGATTTAGGAGAACTTGCCACATTCACCAGTTTCCGTGTATTTTTTTTAAATTTTCTTTCAGGTATGAACACAAATCTGCAGTTAGCCTGTTTCTATCAAAACCAAAGGTTTTCGCTAATTATTGTATATTTCATAACTTTGAAGCAACTTTGAGTGTGAAAATCCCAAATTACACTTCACAGTTATGTTGACATTATCCCATTTGACTCTGCGTTTTGAATAATAATCTAAATTTATGCAAATAGCATAACAATATCATCATTACTGTTAGGGTGGTCAGATCTTCACATGCAGGTTTATGCAAGTTGCTGTCCAGCGGAACATCCTCCTGTGTCATGTATTTTTTTGTCCATCTCTGGGAATGAGACTTCACCTTAATCATCTCCTCCTGTTGCTGTCATCATTTACCTTGCTGTGGCAAGACTTTAAAAAAAAAGACATTTTCATAACAAAGCATTTCTTTATTTCAGCGACAGTGCAACTCTACCCTCAGGTAACACGGCATTAACAGTACTCCTTTTCCCTGTTCCTTGGCCTTAGCGGGTCCTTTAATTCCAGTGCTGACACTATTATAAAAAAGTTCTACTTTTTACTCTTTGATGCCATTTTCATGAAAGAACACTTCCTGATATATGGAGCAAGAAGTGTAGCCTTATGGTATATTATTGGGGTGTTAATTGCGCTGATTTACAAGTCTCATGCACATACACCCAAATATGCACAGGTGGATCATTTACACTGTTATCTGAAGTCACAAGCATTTGCTGAATGTGATGTGGCACACTCATACCAGCCCATTGTACCAAAAAAGTAAGAGAAATTTAAGACACAAATTCGAAAATGTTCTTCCATGAGGTCCATTGTTCATTGTTCATGCAAAGAAAATTAATATTCCTTTTTACAAGCAGCTGTGTACATAGATTCTGGAAATGCATGCATAGACTTGCACGCATCTCTACCCCAACCTTGCAAACTGCAGCAAAAACCCAAATTGAAACCCCCAAATTCTACATGTGTGTCCAAAGAATGCTAATAATACCAGCATATGTCACATGTTTTAATTGGAAAATGCTTAATTCAGAATATGCTGTTTACATCACATATGAAATTCAAAATATTGTCATAAACTGAATAATAGTGGAAAATGAGTGTGCATATAATCATAGCCAGTGGTGCACACGTGGTGTAAACTGACCTAGAGGTACACAGATACTTGACTTCTAACATCCTTGTATGGTGTAGTAATAACAGCAAATATAATATCTGGAAATATCATTTTAAAATGGGCAAAAATGGCCCATAAAATCATCTTCTTTCAGCTGCTCCCTGTCAAGGTTCACTACAGCAGACAGGAAAATGTGCTTGCAAAACCAACATCAATTCATTATAACAACTACTGATTTCTTTTTAAAGAAATCTGAATTGAAAATGTATTTCAAATCTACAGAAATTCATCTTTAGTTGCCGGCTAGGGAGCTGAGATTTTAAGCTTGGGTACCTGTGCCGCTATAGGCTCACTATGCACTATGTGCCTCAATATTTTCCTTAGAAATTTAGCTGCAGTGCTTTACCATGAATACAAAAACAGTATCCATAGACAGAGAAAAGTAAGGGGAAAAACATTACAGTTAGAAAAGCAATAATCTTATCAAATCCATGGAGGGCCATTATGAGGCGTCAGAACCTCTGCCAGCAGGGATATAGTTCGTACCAAGAGATCAGAACTCTTCTTCTCTAGCCAAAGGGAAATATTCAAAACAGTGCTACTGGGCTTTTTTCAATTTTAAAGGAGCCTAAAATTACTGCAGAAATGTCCTGAAACCCAAGTGTGGTCTGAACCTACTCTGCAAGGAAATGATCACGATGAAAAATAGAACTTTCGATGCTAGTACCTCCTCATTCCAAAAACAACTGTGTCTCATTCCTGCAGTGTTTTTTTTACCCCTCCTCACATCAGCTACCACTTCAGACTGTCAACGAAATAATATTGAAATGGAAAGGAGGGGGAAATTATCAGGAATAGAGGCGTGCTATTAAACTGACAGGCAATTCCTTTTTGTCTGTAGTTTCCTGTTAAAAACTTGAAGATCTTTCACAGTTTGGAGAAAGCAGTGTATCTTCTGAGTATAAAAGCTGTAACGATTAAGTCAATTAATTGATTAATCAACTGTAAGAAAATTAGTTGCCAACCACTTTGAAAATCTATTTATCATTTCAGTAATTTTTCAAGCAAAAGGGGGTGAAACTTGAGCTCTGGGAAAGTGTGGTGAGCATTTTTGCCAATTTTGTGACATTTACTAAACAATTAATGAATATAATTGTTACCTGCAGACCTACTTGTAATTAATGACATGTAAAATACAATTTTAACAAAAAACATGATGTTATTTAATATCGTACACATTCTATTACAGTTGCGATGATCCATCAATGATGAACTGATTCTGAAACTAATCTGCAAATATTTTGATAATCGCTTAATTCCTTTGAGTATGTTCAGTATTATCAATATTATCTGATTTCAGCTTCACAAATATCTTCTGGTTTCTTTACCCTTTTATGATGATAAACTGAATATCTTTGGTTTGTGGGCAAAACGAGACATTTGAGGACGTCTCCTTTGGGCTTTAGGAAACACTGATCAACATTTTTCACCATTTTCTGACATTTTATAGCCCCAAACAACTTGTTAAGGAAATAATAAACAGATTAACTGACAATGAAAATAAATTTTAATTGCAGCCCTGCATGCATTGCTTTTTCAGTCACTAAAACTTAAAGCAGTGTCCCAAATGACTGGATGGCCTGACTCTCAGGTCCTGTATGATTGGACAGAGCACAAACCTTCAACATCTATTCAAAGGTCATCGGCAAGTGTAAAACTTTGCCCACCCTTGTTAACATTTATCAATTATTTCTCCCCGTGGAGGGTAGTGCTTATTTCAGATTAGCCTTGTGAAATGGCACAACAAAGTGCACCCTTTTCTTCTCCTCTCCTGCACCCTCTTAGCCCTCCTCCCTCCTTCTCCTTTACCTTCCAGACTGACACCGTGCAGCTCTTTTATCCCAAAGGTTTCAAAGGTTCTCTTCTCCCTGAATACAAAACACTGCTGCCTCTTGAACTTTTGATGGTGGCTGAAAAGCAAAAGAAAGTCAGAAACACCTCTCTATAAAGACATCACAGGCAGGGTTCAGGTGTAGTTCACCTGAACTCCATCCATATTCAAAGGGTATTGCTTCTTCCCTTTCTCCCTCTAGCTAGCTTTTCCTGTCTAGCTGTTGTTACTGAGGAGAGAAAGCCCTATTCAAAGGTGGATCTCACAAACACATGACAGAGCCGTACAAGGTCCTGGCTGCCTGGAAGATGGGTAGTAAAGCAGGCTTACACCGGACAAGCTAGCCCAAGGCCTGAAGACTCTGCAGCCCCAACGAAATCAAATTAATCAGCACCTTGTCTGCTTTCGTCCTTAACTAAGATCTAAGTGGACGGGAGATAAAAGTACCATGCATGGACTCTATGGACGGTGTCTTTGCATTTGTCAGTGCTTATGAAGCTGAGAGGCAAAGGCTACAAGGAAAGGATAGTGTTCAAGGGTCTTAGGATAAGCCATTGATTACTGTTTCCCACGTACTTTAATCAGCCTGTACTGACACTCTACCACTACCAGAGAAGGACACCCCATTGTCTTGGAGATAGAAAACACAGAGTTTAGGGGGTCCATATGCCACACTAATTGTTTATTGACTGTTCACAGCAAGGAGGAAGATAATTAGGGTCATTAACTAGTGTAACTAAGCAGACACAAGTTGTCAATTCCAGATCCCACCAGGCTCATTCACTCTATTGTAACAAGCTGTGTAGGATAACCGGTGCCTTTCCATGGGAAAACAGCTGGAGAAAGCATGGAAACACTTCGTTTTTTCTGTTTTTATTATTCATCCGCCTCCTCTTTTCTTCTTCCTCCTCCTCTTCATTCCGTTTTTGTTTATTTTTCCTCCTACGGAGTGGGTCATATACATCCCCTCGTCGGCCATTACGCAAAAAAACACTCACACACATACGTTCCCATGTGAGGGAGATGACACACAAGACATACTACATACACACTGGGGATGGAGATACGGTTCCAGGGGGTTAAACAGAACAACTTAAATGTTAAAGGCTGTGCGCAATCACGCCTCCATACAATAAAACAGACACTCTCTTCACAACCTCAAATGTCCTTCCTCACCCCCTCTCTCGTTCTCACTGCAACTCTCTCAGCAGTTTATGTAACAATATGTAAATGTTCTGCAAAGGAGGTTCCTGCGAATTTGGAGGGAAGAGAAAACTTCATCAGCCTTAGATAAACACATTCTCCTCTTAGTTTTATGTCGTCTCTTGGAATCCCCAGGACAGGCTGCTCTGATGCCTTGATAACCTTGAGTCATTTGGAGGTCAAGGCAGTCATAAAACATCTCAAGAGCAACAGCGTCCAATGTTGTGTTTTAACAGTACCTCACTCCCACTTGCTTGTGCTCTAGATAGTTATTTTTACAAGTTTAAAGCCAGAACGAGAAATAAGAGTTTATCAAATGACTGGGCACGTAATTTAGTTTAAAAAATTGATGCAGGTTCTGACAACCTCTGACTGACAAATGTGTTAAAATGTCATCGTATCCCCGAATTAAGTTGAAGAAGTGAAAGGTGACTTGCTGTGTTTTGGGCGCGAGTGCAAGCAGGATATTTTGACTAATATGTCTGTTTATTGTTAGGCAACGCCCCCTGTACGACAGGTCGAGGATGAGGAGGAATATATGGAGGAAGTGGGATAGATGGATGGTTCAAACAAGTAGTAAAAAAAGTAAATATAGAGTTATTCAAAGTTTAGTAGAGTAACTTAAAATTTCGTTATGGACATGAGGCTGCTACGCGAGTAACGTCACTTTCATCATGTGACATGTGTGTTATCTTAACTTAGACCATGATCTTTTCCTACCCTTACCAGGTAGTTTTAGTTTTGTGCTGAACTTAACCAAACTACAACCATTTTACCATGTAAACCACATGTCATGCGAGTTATGTCACGTAACTTACATAATGTAGTTAAGGTCCAGTAAGCTTGACATTACAGGTATTCTCCACCAGTAATATATGTAATTTTGGGGTAAATGACAATCAATCTATTCTGTTGTTTAGGTATGAAGATGTGTTGCTTCTCAAGCGAGCTCTCATCCCATTTCTAAGTATGGTGATGAGGGACGACTCAGATCAAACACATCAACATGGAGTGTTCGTCTAGGTTCATCACTTTTTCACCCCGGCTTGTCTGTCTTGCGAACGCAGTGACAAGAACTTCCACTTCAAAAGACCATGAAAAATAGTCCTAGAGGCATACTTTTTAATAAAACACAGAGTATGTTTGGATATTCACTGGTGGAATTTGTATTAAGCGGGTGTCGAGGAGGTGTTGAAAGGGTCCGAGGGAGACGGGCCTTTTGCACGGACGCCCGTGGGGTCCTGAGGCTCTGGAGCATGTGGGCAAAACCATCAGTTACTCCCAGATGTTATCAGGTCACTACAGCAGCTATGCCTGGACTCCCCGGGGACACACAAACACACAGCTGGGGAAGGCATTAGGGCACCGAATATGAACCACAACCAGAAGGAATAGGCTACAGGGGATTTTCTCCTGCGTGTCAAGTGTGTGCTAGTGAGACTAAATATGTGGGTGAGTGAGAGAGCATGAGTGGTGAATAGTGGTGTTTGTGTGTAGATATGTGCATGTGTGAGTGCTCCTCCATGTACTCATCTGTAAATTTATCTCTGTATACACGGTCGGCCTGCTTTATTCTCTCCCATGAAACATTAGCAAGAAGGGAAACACAGTTCTGGGAAGCGCAGATGAAAAAGACAGAAGAAGCAGCAGACACAGACTCAAGAAAGGGGGTCTGGAACTGCATGGATAAGGACTTTTAACTTCAGCGACACACCACAGAGACGTTTGACAAAATAAAACAAACTTTTGCTACTCGCTGTAACCCCCATACCTTCCTCCACGGGCTGGGGAGCAGTGAGACTCTTGAATTTGCATAACAGCAAAGGGCAATCAATGGAAGAGGGGCCCTTTGTTAGGAACTGTCAACGGAGGCAGGGGCCGCAAGCCTGGAGCCCCCGTGTCAAAAGTGCTTATTTGGGGTGCCACTTGGACATGACAGGGCCCCAAGGACAGGGGCGAGGGGTTAAACTGCTAACAACATTAAATGTCACCCCGGCCCTGCTTTACTATGAAAGACATGCAAAGTGGCTTACATCAAGCACTGTCACCAAGGTTACGTGATATATTACACTTCCTTATTCAACTCCACACAAAACTTCCCCATTTATTGCCCTTTTACAGTTATACATGTCCTGTAGATTTGCATTCAAACAGGTCAGTTTTACATGAAATTCATTGTCAAATAATTATTTAAACATTCTGAATAATAGGGATGTAATGATACCAAAAACTCGAGCTACCGCTCCTACATAAATAACTATAGTCTTACTTCAAAATGTCAAGACTAAGCAGTAATGCAAAACTGATTTTTAAAAATGAACAATTTACACATAAGTTTATGTTTAAACTTGTGATGCGTTACAATCAGATCCAAGAAATGCTACAAATCTTTGCTAGTTAGTGACCTTTAGTGATGTTTTTGAGCAATGATAATGTAGATGTTAATTGTAGCGATGGAGGTTCAGTAGACTGTTCCAAAGAGATGATCACCTGAATATCTGTGAATTGATTAAGGGAAGTCCGACAATATGGAAGATTAAAAACCCTTAAAATGTTTAGTAGAACATGAGTGAATGTCTGAGAAAGAAAAATCAGAAAAGTGCTAGGCAAGTCATGAGTAAGTTGTGCAAATTAAAGTTAAATAAAAAGCCACTGCGATATTAAAAAACAAAGAAAAATGACTTGAAAACATATTATACAAATTAACAGATCTGTGCACAGCATTTTCTTGTTCATATAGCTTTTTTTTCCCTTTTTTCCTCAAGTGTTTCTGCTTTCCTTCTTTGAAGCTATAATATGTAAAATTCCTGTATTAAAACATCTAAAAATGCAAGACATTTATACATTTTGTTGAGTTGTGTACTTAAATGTTCCCAAGTGTTTCCAACAATGTTCAAACCCAGAGAAATCTTTAATTTGTTCAAGGTGTTTTCTTGTTAGCCACTGGTTGCTATAACCCTCCGGGTAGACACGGAATACTGCGGACATGTCAACGACTGAGGGAGCAGGTCGACGAATGTGACTAAACATAACGTGAATAAAACTTTAATATTACCTCGTCGTGTTTGATAGATTTTCATCTGCAGTGGTGGTTGTTTAGCATTGAAGACAACAACTCACATGATCCCATGCTACTTCATTACGACATCAAACTATGTCTTTTGTTATTGTTTTAATGGGAGAGAGGCAACAGAACTTACATACTGGGCGTTTAATGAAATATATTATTATGAAATAAATTAAAAGTAGCCAGCTATGACCTAAGTGTGTGGCTATGAAAACTCTGCTTTCATATGTATAATTGCAAAACTGAAACAATGCTGCAGTCAGAAGCAGTTGTTTAATTGAATAAAATGAAAAATAATAAAATAAAATAATTAACCATGTAATATTGAGGTACACATTACTGACTAAAATATATTGCTTTCTGACAGAAGATGCTGATTTCCTGATATTTTGGTCATGACATACTATTAGAGAAGCCTGTATGTCTTTAAGTCACATATGACATAGTTATGTAGATTAAAACCAGACTTGTGTACCAGCTAGGCAGCTGACAAAATGTTGATATTTACTAACAGTGTGTCTCCCTGTTCTCTGCCTCTTCCCTTTCCAAATTCTTAAATAATGCCTCTCATTCAAAGTTGCCTTTTTCATCCATTATGGATCAATACCATATTTGATTTTGTTTGTTCTGTGCCAAGTGTCAATGTGCACAAGTCAAAGGGAAGCAGCCCTTTGTTTCATCCCGTTAATAAACACTAAAGCATTTAATATTTCATCTCCTCTACCGAAGGGCCTCTGAGACGTCACTGTGTTTAACACCCGGTGTCTGCGAAACTCCTCGCACTTTCTCTTTCTGTCTCTCTCCCTCCCCTCTCTGTCTTTTGGGTTTGTTTGCAACTCAGACGTCTGCGCAGGACTGTGTTCTGTAACTTATTTAACAAGGGTTCATTCTCTTGAAAGCAGTTCTACCCGCAGGACCAAGCGAGGCTTTGACTCGACTTTGTGTACGTCTATTAATAAATTAACTATTCTGTCACAATCTGAAGGAAAGATTCAATTATTCACAAATTGCAATGCATAATTCCATCAACCATGTTTTAAGCAGGGCTATGAATAATTTTTGCCATTTTACTTTGGATAATTAAAGCAGTAAATCTCTTTGTGAGCCACGTAACGGCCTTTACCGACTCTATGGTTCATGTTACAATGAAAAAGAAAACAATACACATTTTCTGTTATGGTGAAGCCGGCATTAATCAACAGCTTCAGGTATGAATATGCATGCAGCGGTTTAGTTAACATCTCTTATCGGAATATAAATCACTCATTTATTGGCAATCTTTCAGCTGTGGAGGATGGGAATGGGCGGGCGAGAATACGGGGTGAAGGAAAGAAAGAGAAACATATTGAAAGGGTGAGGATTGAAGAGAGATGTTGGAGAGGGTGGGTGTGAGAGAGTTGGAAAGACAAAGGATGTGGAGTTTGTGTGTGCGTGTGTGTGCGTGCACATGTTAGATAGAGATATGGATAGGGAGATCAGTTTACCACAGCAAGTGTGTCCTCTGGCTCTTTTTCACTCGATTTGGGGATACCGCATTAATTTGGGGAAACATGTATCTCTCTTTCTCTCTCTTTCTCACACTCTCTTCATTCGCTCCCTCCAGATGAAGACTCAGTGTGCTCACAGCTCCTCTGCCATATGTCTCAGCTGAGACAAAAGTGCCTCTTAGGGTTTTTCTCACAGTATTTTTCTCCAGTCACACGGTTTGCTCCTGGTCGCTGCACTAACCCAATTAACAGGAAGCCCATGGCTCCCCCAGGTCAGATAAAGACGCACCCCCCCCACCCCTTCTCCTCTCTTCACACACATACACACACACTGAGTCACACATACCCCCTCGCTGTGCTCTCTGCTGCCCCTGCTGACCCCTCTGAAGCTTACAAAGATAACAGCTGCTCACCATCCACTTACATGGATATGACCAATGACAACAATGGTCCCAGTAAAACAATACTAAGTGATAACTGGGTGATAAACGTATGTGGAAGTACATTTTCTGACCTGCCCGGTAAACACAAATCCATCTAACAGAGGACTGGCTATTATTCAACATTTTTCAATACCACTCCTTTTTTCAGCATCAACTGTATAAAATCCATTTGACAAAATGAAAACCACATTGCACATTATGGTACAAATCTTTCGTTTGGTTTTTCTGCTTCTTTTTGCACTCTCAAAGCAGTTTCAGGACATCAAATTATAAATCTATTTACATAACTTCATATTGTGTTGATTTTGAAGCCCACTGTGGACAAAAGCAGTAGTGTCGCCGGTAAAAAACACAAACTATAAGGTCAAAAATTAAATGAGCTAAATAAAAATCTCCTCCTGCTTTAGCTGGGAAAAGATAAAGAGAGAAAATGTGACCTGGTGGCAGGCATTAAGAATAACTATATAGAAATGTAGAGAAAAGCCAATTTTCTCGCAGGTGGTCTTGTTTACTTATGTAGGTCACATACAGGCATCAGTATTAAACTGATACTTTTTCATAACCTGTTAAAAACTCCTTGTAGTACCTTTAATTTTGCAATTTTGGTTCTGTTTCAGCACATTTTCAGCACTTTTTTTTTTTTTTTTAAATAAAACTGAACCACAACTTGGAGATTTTTTCTTAAGGTTTTGAAATTTGGTATCAAATAACAAGGCATTTTTTGATACATATAGTACTGAAGCAATGCAGTCAGTGCCATAAAAGTATTGATTGTACTTTAATTTACAGTACAGTAATATGATGTTACAAGCTGTACTTTGTATCAAATTAGAGAAAAACTACAAATAAGACGTTCTTCATTCGCCATCATTAGACCCTTTATTAGACTTTCTTAGAGGGTAATTAGGGACACATTTCACTTTAGTGTACAGTACAGTTCTGTTGTAATGTGTCCCAAATTACCCTCTAATGAAGACCAATAAGGGTCTAAAAAACATGGTGTGTTATGGTGTGTCTTATTAGTGCACTGTAAAATAAAGTGCAACCAAAGTATCGAACTTCAGTGCCAAGCCCTTCTGACAGAGAAGATTGAATGGCTTTTTAGGATTTAGATCTGCTTATGTAACTCAACAGAAATTCAAAATACAATTTATAATTTAAAATATTTCACTAAATATTACATCCCACTTAAAAGAGATTCTTGACAAGTGTCCAGAAATCTTTGCCAAAAGATTGAAAGGAGGGAAAATGCTCTTACACATTTTTTTGGACATAGGTCAGGTATAATCACGGCCCCCTAGTGTCCCTAAAGTCAAACAGCCACGCAATGTGTGACCAATACATCCTAGCGTGGTGACCAGGAAAGGAGGGAGCAAGAGAGGGAGAAAGAGGGGGGAGAGCAGAGGCCGAGAAAACAGGATGACTTCTAAGGCCACAAACACATCAATCAACCTACTGCCCATCCTCCCTCCTTCTCTCCCTCTACTGGTCCTCCATCTCTCTCTGTGACACACACACACATTCTCACACACACCGACAGACAGACAGACAGACACACACATACACACACTTCCACCCCGGCTGTCTCAATTAACCCATGGTTAATCTTGGACCTCCCGTAGCAACTTCTAAAAGGGATCCGGGTAGAACGGGAGATGGTATCTGCCAGGAAGATTACAGTGCGACAGGCAGATCAAAGAGGGCCGGACTTTGGGCCCCAGCGATTAGCAGTAATTAAATAAAGTATGTCTGTTTAAACTTCATTAGCAGCTGGGCGTTTGCTCCACCAGAGTGGGCACAACTCAACCGTCCTTAATTAAAAGATAATCCACAGGATCGCCCCCTAATCTCCTTCCAAAATATGCTCTCCTCTCCCCCCATGACGGAGGTTTTCAGTCCGCTGCTACTACAGAACAGGCCGGTGGGTGGAGGTGAGCACTAAAGCCGCCAACAGTCTGAATAGCAGCCAGGCAAGTGGGTTGCTCCTCTCTCCCCTTCTCCCAACCCCCCGACCTGGAGAGGAGTGGAGAGGAAAAAACCTGCCCCCGATAACATCAATTTAGCATGCTATTATCTCCAATGGTGGAAAACTACACTCCGGCAAAGTCTGACATAAATCTTGGAGAGCTGGGGGGACATTGAATATGCATGAGCTGAAACAGATATGACACTGCTGGCACATTAATATTCTTGTCACTGGAGGTTTTCAAACTTTCAAGTCGATGACTTGAGCGAATCCAGTCTGGAGTTTCCATAAAACAGGGCAAAAGAATATTATACATAATTAAAGACCTACAAGCTTCTGAACTCTGAGGGCGAAAAAAGAGCGAAAGAGAAGAAGAGAAATGTGTTGCTGTAGATTCCATAGAATTTAGATGAATCCACAGTTTGAATAAGGGTGAAGGGATATGACTGTATGGATCAAATAAATTCTCTATCAGTGTCAGTTTCTTGATATTCGAGGCCAGGGAGCACATGCTCGACACTTAACTATTTCGTAAAAATAATGCGTGCGTGGGAGAGCTCAATATGCCGCCACATGAGAGGGAGAAAGACAAGCTATTTTAAAAAACTGGGCACACATACAGTTTAGTTGTCAAAGTCACTCAGTCACATGCGAGTAAAGCACTGAGAAGGACTGATGGTTAGATTGTAGCTTTGTTCTGCAAATGAGCGTATATTGATCCTTAAGTTGTGATAATTACATGGTCATGGCTCTCGGGCTAGAAATCTCCAAAGCCCTTATTTACGTCACTCACAAAATGCAAATTAACAGTTGGGCCTTCTATGGCCCAGTTTTTCCTCTCTGCGTCTGGTTTCCCGTGCCCACTGCTAAGTACCCATGTCATATGCCCTTTCCATCAAACTCACCCTCACTCTGTAATCAAGGGTCATCTTGGAATCATTTCATTTCTTAATCTTGCTTTTGCGGGGATTAGTTGTTCCCGCTCTCTGTTTATATTTATGTCTATAAATTGTTGGGCCCCAAGCGATCCAAAACAAACCGGCCGCCCTGCATTTCCCCTAGTTGCTCTTTTGCAAACTGTTTACTCACCCCCTGTCACCCTCCCACTCCCCCTGAAACCCCTTCACGACACCACATATAAAACACATAAATACGCACACGCACAAATGCGTACACAAACCAGCTGCCCCTGAGCCCTGCTTGTCCCAGATTACCTTCAGTTCACTCAAGGGAAGGAAGACACACAATGTGACCCATCTCCACCAAAATGCCTTATTAAACTCAGATGTGCGACCACTTTCCAAACAACGTGCTCTTATCCTCTTTCGCTTTGGTTGAACCACGGGGTAAAAAAAGGATCCGCTCAAACACTATGGTATCTTCAGGCTGATCAGACATGCTTTGGGGTTTGACCCGAGCTGTGTGAACACTGAGCTTTCCAACAGGAGGATAGATGGCTCACTGATCCGGCTCTGGTTTGCTGACCAAGGAAAGGGCCGCAGGGCCTGGTGGCGCAGCAATGATCCAGGCCACAGTCTGTCTGGCCTGCCAGACAGTAAGAATGAGATGAGACTGAGCAACAAGCACAAACACCACAAGCGCTGTCTATGGAAAGCATGTAATGTACAGCAGAGATCATGCACTGGAGAGTATATTTATAGACTGTACGGTGTATTTAAGCTTGATTTAGGCTCCAGCTTAGGCCAGATTTAACATACACAAATTGACAGTGTGACAGGGTGGTGTGGTTATGTTGGTCATGGGGCTGGGTTATCTGAGGACCTACCAGAGACAGTCAAGGAAGAAAATGTTAAGACTGATGACGCACTTAGAAGAAAAAAACAAAAAAACATTCCTATTTTCACTGTAAATATACAGCAGAGGTGGGTAACTATTTTTCATGGGGTGGCCACATGAGAAATTGATCAGGCTGCCATGGACCAGACACAAATGTGATATAAGGTCCTAATAATGACTACACCAGCATGTAGATGTCTATGAGTTAAGAGCTGACTAACACATCACAGACCTTCTTCTATTGGCAGTAGAAGAACAATGTAAGCAACATGAATGTACGGCATTGAGTGAAAAAAGTTAGTCTAATATTAAAGATACAGTTCATCATTACCAATGGATACAGCACCGACCCCTTTCAGAATAAAGGCCTGATAACGGTTTAATGGTAAGCAAAATGACATTGATTGTCTTAAATTTTAATCACAATATTTGCAAGAGCTCATGATGGCCTTGGGGGCCACTTGGAGGCTTTCACGGGCCTTTTCCATCAACAAGGAACCAGCCCCATTCGGGTTCAGGCACCTAATTTTAACTGTTCTTAGCATTCCCAACAAAAATAAATTGGTTCGGAACCTGAAAAGTTGGTCGCTGGAACCAAGCAATAGCAGGTTTTCCCTGGGGACCGAGGTGGGCGTGTCATATTCAACAGGTTGATGACATCAATCATTACAATGGTTCCACTCAGAACTGGTGGCAACATGGACTGGTTCATTAAATAGCACCAATGTTCCAAGAAACTTGAACAGGACCGCTTCAAGAACCAGAACTAATCCGATGGAAAAGGGCCCTCAGTGGGCCGTATTTTGCTCAGGTCTAATATACAGTGTTAAGACACATAATGCATCGCGCTGCACGTTGGCTTACTGATCCATCAAAACATACATTTACATGCATAAACTGCCATTTGGTTCATCATGTTGTTTGAAATTGACTCTAAACCAATGACCTGTCATGCTAAAAGCAAACACAAATAGGGGGCACATAAATTATGTGAATTATAGAATATGCATATTGCATAAATACAATGCCCAGTAGTGTATGCACGGTAACACATTAGTTTAAAAGGTGGTAGTCAATCACATGCCGCAGTGCAGCAATATAGAATGGATTTAATGGATAATCCTATGATGTAGAATTGAAATACAATACACCACTTTCAATTGAGTTACAAAGGAAATTCACCTCTCTTTGTGCTATTAAACAATAAATAACCTTCCGCTTCACAGACATAAACCCATAAACCCGCTGATACTGCGATCACAGGTGACAGAGCCACACTTGAAGAGAATTGCATTTGTCACGTTTACTTCTTCAAGGAAATAATATGGTGACCTCTTCATCTGACAACGATGTTGCAACAGCAGAAACTGTAGAGATGAGGTTACCATGGTCACTGCAGGAGTAGAAACAGTAGAAAAGGAGAAGGGAGTGTGAAAGAGTGCACGTGGGGGAGGGCAAGAGATTACATCGGCAGCATTGTTAACAGACATATTTCATAAATTGATCCAGCTCACATAACAAAGTTGGGGAGCAGACACATAGCCTGACCTTCACCATCTCTTAAGCAGACCAACAATAAATAAATAAAACCGCGCTCCTTTGACAGCCGCTATCCGTAAGCCTGAGCCAGCAGCAGCCAGGCCAGACCCCCCTCTACTACTCTTCCTCCCATCACCTCACCTCTCTTCATCGTTTCTGTGGAGTATCTGTGCACCTTCGGGTTATTCATCATTCGGCCGTAATATATCCCTTTCTCTCCCCTCTACCTTTCTCCCGCCAACAAATTCATTTTGCCCTTGACAGAGCCCAGCCTGTGTTGTGACACTGGACACCCCGTGTGTAGCCGCTTCTATGACACTGGGCGACAGGCATTTAAAGCCTGCCCGTTCCCAACTGGATGGAGCTTTAGATAGAGGACCCAGTCTGGTAGAGAGGGAGGGGGAAGAAGAGTAGGGATAGTAGTGAAGGGGAGGGAGGGGAGTCAAGAGGTGTGCAAGGACAGCTCAGCCTTGTCACACCATTACAAGCGGCTGTGGCTATATCACCGTCTCCCTCCTGAAGGTGTTTTTCAGCTCCAGCTGATAAAAAGCCCCTGGGCAAGGTGCTTAGGTCAGGTCTTTAAACACAAGGGGAAATCTATCCCGCCTCTCAGGCTCTTCCTGGCCGATGCCACCGCTCTCATTTCCCCACTCGTTGCCTTAATTTGGCGGCAAGGCCAGATCCTGTTGGTGTCAGCGAGCTTGGTGAATGGGCAAATGTCACGGAGTCACAACGGCGCAGGGAATTGTCAAGCACCTTGTATCGTACATGGCAGCTGCACAGCAAGATAATAGATTAATTTCATGACTGTCTGAGCCCTGCAGGACAATATTGCTTTTTCTTTCACCCATCCTATTCTCGCCGGATTTTCGTCTCACACTGATACACACATTTACCGTACATACTGTAAACACATTTTCCTATAGATACACACATTCCCACATGCTCGCCTTCTTTTCTTTCTGAATTTATTTAGTGATACACATTTCTCACTTTTTTGCATGGAAGAGGTTAGAGTGTGCTGGAGGCAGAGAAAGGCAAGGAGAGCAGGGAAATTCCAAAGATATGTGTATGTGTGTGTGTGTGTGTGTGTGTGTGTGTGTGTGTGTGTGAGGTTTTGAAACACTATTTGGACTAGTGCCGGATCTCAGGCTAAACACTTCAAGCGATTTTCACCATTATTACCCAGCACTTGACCTGAGACCTGTCTGTCCTTCTCACCATTATGGGCCACAAAAAGTTCACCTGCAGATGAATCCATATGAAAAATTGTACAACAGTTCCTATTAAGTAATTTAGAGGCATTTAATGAGTGCTGATATACAGTACAAGCGCACAGCACATGTATCACTCCATTTTACAGATGTTCTAATAACTGGTATAAACGTTACATTACATAAAGGGTTTATTATTATCTCTCTGATAGGAGAGATTGAAATAGCAGGCGGGATGATGGGGAAATGCTAAAAGAAAATAAATAGGAGGAAAAAAACAGCAATTTGATCTTAAGGATCTAACCTAAGCCTAACTCCCTGGTAATCACTCTGCTGGTATTTATTTCGCCAGTACCAACAAATGGTGCTTGTAGAACTGTTACAGAAGCATTATCACATGAGATGTCATTCTGTTGTACTGCATATCAGCATGGCTGTGATTATTATCAGCACTTGCACTACAGCCTCGCGCCTACAACCGAATCCCAACTGTGCTGATATTCAGTACAACAGCATTCCCTCTCATGTGATTTTGCTTAAATATGACCCAACTGGAAGCAAAGCTGGAGGATAGTTTGGTTAAAGAGCGGTCTGTCTCTCCATGAAATGTGTCTTCTGGTCAAAGAGATGTATGAGATGATTGACTGGTAGGCAATCGCCTGTGCTTTACATGAGCATATGCTCCCAACAAGAATTACCAGAGCAGAGCGTCTCCTCTCTGGTATGCGTTCATGTACAGAGTAGACAGCAATTAGGCAGACTGACAGCCCCCCTGCACTACAATCCATGCATTTACCAAGACATGTGAGGAGAATGAGAATGCATACTTGTTACATTTCACGCAAATATGATCCTGTCTGCTGAAACACAGATACATAACTTGAATGAATTCACATGTTTTCTCTTGACAAAGAAGGAATAACAGCGCATCTATTGCTCGGTTGGAACAACCTCATTTGACCTCAGTACGGTTGAAACCAGTCCATGGTGTGTCTCATTGTAGAAGTGCATGTAGAAGTGGCGTCTCTGCTGTCATCTTTTATGCATCCCTCTGGGTTGCTATGACGCTGCCCAGCATCAATGAAGAACATCAGTGTGGTGCTGGAATGATGCTGCCCAGCCAGGGCATTTTCGCGGGCACTGAGCTTTTTGGCCCCGCTCCACAACCCGCAGCGGCACACACTCAATCTGCACTTCAATGAAATCTTTTCATGCCATTAGAAAAGAAATTAAATCTGAAGGCCTGCTTGCTACTTTTTTTTTTCTCCTGACTGCATCACAAAGGAGCGCATGAACAATGGAGGCATTGGGTTGTTGCAGCCCTCGATTGAGATGTACTGCTGAAACGCACAGCATTATTATGAGGGCATGCAGGCTGTGGCCCGATCTTCTCAGAATGATCCACATAGTTAGCATTACTGCTCCTGCCGCTTCCCGATAGGAGTAAATGTCTGGAATTCCGGGCCGCCTACTAAGAGATGCCACGCTAGCCAGCAGATATTAGCATCTGTGATGTCACAACGCTGCACAAAGGGAGGCAGAGAAAGGGTGAACAAGAGAGGCACTCTGGACAGTTATTTGGGTTATCTACAGGAATCCTGCACATGTCACAGTCATACAGTCACACACAGAGCTAATTAAGCAAAGCATAATTAAGCAATAAATTAACAAAAATGAGGAGAGGAATATCTGCATATTTAATAGTATTAGATCAGTGCACAAACACACATGTAACTGGGCTCACTAAATGCACATTTTTACACTGTCAAATCTGCATAATTGGAAGGAGAGCTCTTGCCTCTTACTGTGTCTTTTTGTGTCTAAATAAAAAAAAACTGAATATATCAATATTTCACAACAGGAGGATATTCTTAAAAAT
Organism: Lutjanus campechanus; assembly: GCA_027495735.1. Lineage (NCBI taxonomy): Eukaryota > Metazoa > Chordata > Actinopteri > Lutjaniformes > Lutjanidae > Lutjanus > Lutjanus campechanus. Next base: position 1,342 of record JAJHUR010090406.1, on the reverse strand, counting down.
CCAATCATTTAGGTTTAAAGAGGTTTAAAGCAATATGTAGCAATTGCATCCAAAAATGCAGTCCAAATAGGGAGTTGGAGCCATAGGCAGTAGATTTCAATTAGATGAATCCCTCTTTAAGCTCAGGCAGGCTACAGAAACACTGCAGCAGCACAAAACAAGTGCAACACTGTGAGCTGACAACACAAGTGAGGACAAGCCTTGCACTGCAGGTTGATTAGCTGTTTACAACTGTCAATTGTCTGTCAATGTGAAGTTAAGCCCGTTATCCTAAAAACAAAAGCCCACTGCTCTGAAAACACACACTCTGGAGTTGGAGTTTAATGGCTGCCTGTCTTACTGCCTGCCAGACTCCATTAACATATTGCTCAATTTAACTGTAATAAACATGTACTCCTAAAAGATTATTAATGATTTCTTATGACTCATCAGACGCTTACTCATTCAGCATTAATTTGAACTCTAATTCATGTGAAATGGACAAACTAAAACAATTATTCTGAGCCAAAATTGAAATTTCGAAAGAGGTCATGGCTGTAGCATTGTTATCAGAGAAGCAAGTATTTTAACTTATGTTTCCTTAATCTCTGATGACATATCGTGATTATTTTAGTACAGTAAAAACATAGAGTGCGGTAAAAAAAAACTTTCCCTCAACCATCATTCAGTAGATTAACTCAAGCCTGTTTGGCCGCTCTGATAGAGCCTGTCTCAGAAAGCCAGTCCTGTATCGGCCCCCATGGCAGACTTGTCTGCTGGGTGCTAGCATGGCTGCTCTGAATGCTAACTAGCTATTAGACAGCCTGCCTGCATCTGAGGCTGAGAGGACCTTCACCAGGGGCACCCTGCAACTGACACAGTCAGAACCAGGAAAAATGAGCGAGACAAAAGTCTATTCAGGCCCGGGCCCATGCATAGACCTGCCCATCCCCCTCCTCAGATGCAAAAAAGAGGGAAAAAGAAGGGGAATGAAATTGAGTGAGTAATGAAATGAATGGATGAAAAGCGCGAGAGAGGATTTATTGCTCTCCGTTGCACCAATCAAACGGGACAGTGAATGACAGCTGGCTGTCATGAGTGTTGTGTTGTTCTTCTTCATCTTTTGTTCCAAGGTAGTTTTTATTTCTCTGTAGCTGAGTAAAAAGGTGCGTGTGTGTATATGCTTGTGTATGTGTGTGATGGATGTGTGATGGGGGGGTGGTACATTAGTTGTTTGGGGTTGCTTTGCCACAGGGTGTCCTGATAGGCTCCGCACGCAGTATTGATCCTCATCACAGTGGTCCCCGAGCAGTTGCCATTATTGTTGTGCTGCTGCTGCTGTTGAGTTGAGTGGAAACCGAAA
>JAJHUR010090405.1:0-12416 GCA_027495735.1 Lutjanus campechanus | reverse complement strand
TTTTTGTTTTTTCTTCTTGTGAAGCACTTTGGGCTGCATTTTTAATATGTATGAAAAGTGCTATATAAATAAAGTTTGATTGATTGATTGATTGATTGATTATAAGCAGTGTACGAGACGAGAAAGGGTGTGAAACCAAGTCAACGCTGACTTTATGTAAGATATAAAGTTACGTGACGTAACATGTAGACACTGTGTAAGATATTTATTTGCATCCAACCCATAGTTTCCTAAACCTTACCTTTTTGGTGCCATATTTTGGAGCCTAACCAAACTGCAGCTGTTTCACAACTTCAACCACGTTTAACATCACATGATTTACGTAATGCACTAAAGGTCCAGTGTGCGAGCTACTGATACTCTCCACCGGTCTTGACCTTTTGCAAGCCACCAGCAATCAAAATTTTCTGTCAATTACGTATGAGGACATGTTGGAAATGCTGTAAGCTGTCATGACAAAATATGCTGATAACATGAAGTAAACTTTATAACAAATGTAAAAAATGTAAAATATCAAATGAGATTAAATTATTGGAACAGAATACTCATTTTGCATTAAGTTTATGAAGTTATCTACAACCTGCGGCTCCAGAACCACATGCTGCTCTTTTGCTTCTCTCCAATGACTCCCTGTGGATTTTTCCAAAAAATTAAATAGAAATGAATAATGATTCCTTGCTAACATTATAATTTTGACTTACTGTTGTAGCCCTGAAGTGATTCTTACATTCCCCAATTTTAAAAATGTGTAGTCTACACTAAATGAAAAAATATATATATATTTTGTTAACTAAAATGTGTGTCTTACATCTTCAGCTCGGCGCCTTTTCCTCTAAATTTTGCCAGTGGCTAGTCTTGAGTCTCCCTGGGCTAGCTATGGATGCCAAATCCAAGAACAGAAAAGTCTCCAAGGAAAATTAGAAATAGTTGCGGCTCCAGACTGATTTTTCATATTAAATATCTCTTCTGATAGTAATTCTTGCAGACACCTGAGTTATCCACATTCATTGAGGTTAGGGTATTAGAATTTTAAAGTCAAACAAGCATTTTTCCTCCCGTGAAGAAAGGCACTATCTGTACATGACTCATGCAACAGCCCTGGATAATTTATGAATTTCGTTCATACCTGGGAGAAAATTATAAATTAGTATGAGAAAATGCAATGCCACAAATTCATTTAAATCACTTTTTGTACAAGTAACTTGTGTGAGTCTTGCATGACTCCCACTGCTTTGGCTGTAAACTCAGGGAAAGTTAGTATTGACGATTTAAGGAAATAATGAATGCTTTTAAAATGTATTTATTACTTAAAATGATCTTTAGAACGCTTACATGATACCGAAGTATGTTTTTCTGTGCCACAGTTAGAATCATTTGTGATTTCTGAGGGGACTGCCAGTTTTTTGTTGACCATAGCAGAGTCTTTCCATCAGAGGTATTGAGGTATCATCTGTCGTCTGTCTTCTGATCTGCGCTGCCAAACGCACTTTACGGAACATAAGTGAATTTGTTCATCCGCTGACAGGAAAATGAAAAGTCGATTCTCTGCATACGGTTTTATAAGATAATTTTTGGGCTCCAATCCGCTGGAGACATAACAGTTATTTCAAGAAATGTATGTCCTGTAATGTAAGTTGTCAGGAACCAAAAACAACTGATTTTAACAGCACAAGAAAGCAGTGTTTCATATTGCAATTTTCAAAGCTGGGACTGTTTTGAGTCCCTCCTGTAACATTTTCAGAGAAGCTCTGAAAGCTGAACGGGTGGGCCAGTCACTGGAGGTGGATTCACTGAAGTGTGGAAGTAAATTGCACGCTTAGAAGTAAAAGGCCCTGTGTGTCCTTCACACACCCCACTCAAAAAGTTAAGATCGCAGACTTGTTTAATAAACCATCCTGCATATTTATTATGCATTTCCACTTCAGTGTGTGGGTTTTAGTGAAGAAGGGAGGATGACACAAAGAAAATCAAATGATTAGATTTAAGAAGCAAAAGGCCTGCAATCTGAACCTAAATCTCTAAAGAATTCATCAGATATGAAACAAAGGTAATAGCAGCTCGCATTCAGTTCAAGGGAGTTAGTGGAAAACATTATGGGTAATCAACACACCTTTTGTCCTGTCTTGCATCCCTTTATGAAACAAGTCATTATAATAAAACGGGAATTTGTGGACCTTGGCAAAAGTTCATTCACTCTCCCCATTTCTTCATTCACTCCTCCCTCTCTGCTCTTATACCTCCTGGCCCCTATCCATTCTCATAGCTCCCTGCTTCCCTTTATTATCCCGTCAGTTTAGAATTCGGCAACTCCTTCCTCCATCACCTCATCCAATCTCTTAAGCCTGAAGGTACCACTCCTCTCACTTACCCACACAGGAACCAATGATTACTCACCGTTTCCTCCGCCAATCCAATCAGCTCCTCTAGCGCTGCACTGCTTCCAGCTTTTGATGCCGATGCCAACATCCAGCTCACCTTAGGCACCAGCCCCATCAATACTCCATCGAGAACTGCATCCTCTCAACAATTCCTTGTTCAGAGGACTTATTTAGGGAGGAGATGGCTTATTTCTGAAGGCCCTGTGATTTAAAGGACGAGTGTGTAGGATTTAGTCGCATCTAGCCGTGAGATGCACCTCACCCTCCCCTTCCAAGTGTGTGAGGGAACTTATGGTGGCGACGAAACTTGTGCAAAACACTGTAAAGCCAGTGTTTGGTTTGTCCATTCTGGACTACTGTAGGAACATGGCGGCCTCCATGGAAGAGAACTAACGCCCTGGATAGATCTCATTCTAAGGTTCACCCTAGTTGGCATCTTTATTTCTAAGAGTGTAACAAAAACACATTTATTCTTATTTTCAGGTGATTATACACTGATGAAAACATACTTATGAATATTATATTTTTGACATGTTCTGCCAATAAATCTCTGTAAATCTGACACACTGGACCTTTAAAGATGTCCACTCCTATAAGAACCTCCCATATGGTTATCACCAGTCTGACCCAAGACACAAACATGATTTATTTAATAAAATAAAAAGTCACTCAATTTCAAAGCTCACAGCTCAGGATTGATTCCTGAACTGTTATCCAGAAGCTCCAGCTATGCACAACGCTAGATATCCCGAAATAGCTTCTGTCTGTAATAAATTCTGACAGGAAATTGAATGCGCTAACAGATGAAAGGGTCTTCATTCATTTGTCTCTTTCTCGTCCTGAGATGGGATGTGACCAAACCAGTATGAAATTATGAGCGGGCAAATAGGCCTTTTATATCCTGCCACCCACAAAGTGCATTTGATGTGTGTGGATGCTTGTGCTCTTGTGTCTGCCCAAGGGAGGACGAGGGTCATCAAAGAGTCTTTGCATCAAAGCTGCATGACGTAAAATCTGCTGCTTTCTGACATTACTGCTTTGCACAGGCAGTAAGAAAGGGGACACACATGATGCCTTTTATTTACAGACATACACTGTGAACATACAGTAGATTTCCACAGGGACGTGGTTAACTTTGTGCATCACTGATGCCATTGCATTGCTAAGATTTGTGAGCTCATTTATAGTAGAGGTTTGAGTGAATTTCAACCTTCCAGGATGCCACTAATGTCAGTTATTTCCATGTCATATGAGAGTCAACTTTTGGATTTATTACCATGAAATTTTGTGTAGACATTCATGGCATCCAGAAGATTGATCTTAATAAATTTGATGATTTGCGTGTAACACAGTAAACTTAGATGGTGAACATAGTAAATAAACATCAGCATGTTGGCATTGTCATTGAGAGTACGTTAATATGGCGACATTAGCATTTAGCCCAAGGCATTAATGTGGATATCGCTTTAAAGATCAGCTAGCATGTCTGTATAGACTCTTGTTTCTACAGTATTTCATCATTCTTTGCTATTATGCTTGAAAGTCTGCCTGTCTGATGATAACCCTGGAACATTATGTCAGCCTGTTCTTGTGTCCAGGTACAGTCTGAGCAATATTCTTGAAAACTTTTTTTTTTTTCTGAAAAATAAAGTCTCAATTGAGACCGAAACTTTTAATGCGATTAAGCAGTCTTTCATTGCTCCCTAGAGAAACGTTCATGCTCATAAATAGTCATTAGACTGTCCCAAACCATCAAGATAACTTTTATGAATTCTGAAATCTTGTGGCATTCATCTTGCGGGCATCTGCTTCCATTTCACATCATTTCATATATTGGGTGATATTATGTCTTGATCTGACAGATGTGTAATTACAAATTTAAGAAAACACCAGGATCCGATTCATAATTATTGTCTATTAACAGTGCTGACAACAGGTCAGGTGAATAAAATAACACACTGTATGTCCTAATTGGGATTCCCATTACCTTGCAGTGTTACATTCTGTATCAACTGATAATACTACACTAATGAGAGTAAGAAAAATGTACTACCGTCTTTCCACGGCCAGTTGAGTTGGATGACATGTAATGCTAAGCATACTTTCCGCTCTTTTGCATTCAGTTAAAGTTTATAATCACCACTGAGTTTCAGTTGTGTTCGTCCTTGGCCCCTCGTGGCACAGGGCCAGCAGGAGCAGCATCTCGCTAAGGCTGAACCATCTGTGCGCGTGCACTAACACAAACGCACACACTCAAGGCTCAGACTTGTTGTTAGGGTTTGATGACAGGATGCCGAAGGGATGCTTGCGTGTGTGTGTGTGTGTGTCTGTGTGTGCACAACAAAACAATAAGAGTCCTTGAACAGTCTTGTCAGAAACAAAAGGCAGACAATGTTGAATCAATTTTCTTTTATTAACACTGGGTTGCACCAACAAAGGTCATAACTGACCTTGTGTGCTTTTTGCACCGAAGGGGGATTTTTTTTCCTGCAATACTACGAGTGACCACTGGGGACATTGGCAGCAAGGTTGAGCAGCAATACTCAGTCTAGTTCATACTATACGTCTGTGATATTTCTTAACAACATGTTATATTGTTTGCTTGTTAACTTATAGGTCAAGAAAAGTGTTGCATTGTTGGCTAGCTAGCAAAGAGCTAACAAAATGTTACATTGTTTGCTAGCTAGATAAAAAGTTAACAAAAACGTTACTTCTTGCTAGTTAGGAACCATTACATTGTTTACAGGCTGTTGCTATGTTGCATTATTTGCTGGCTGGCTTAAAAGTTAGTTAGCCTAGTTAACATTTTAACAGCGTCCTTGGGCTGGCTCAGCAGAGAAACTCTAATTTGTCCTCCTTTAAGAAAAAAAAACTTGTTGGCTGAGTTATTGGAGCAATGTGGCTAAATAATAGCGAATTAAAAAACGGACAACAGCACAGTAAGGAAAAAAGAGACCGACTGGCAGCAGCTGGCAGACTGTTTTAATGAATGAACTAGAGTGAAAGAAAGAAGACATGCATGGGTTGCGTCTGCCCCTGAACTGAATTTGAGTAACTTGATTATTTTGCTTAATCCATCTCAAAAAGGCAACATTTTTAAAAGTTAAACCACCTCCTTAAACATTTTGGTGCAACATGATTTAAAGCTAAACCATAATTTAATTTGCATAATAAATTAATCTGTGCTGGTGCAACGCAGCCAAAGTCCATTAAAACATATTTATTTTCCATCCAAATAAGGTTTTGAGAGTAATGGATAACAATAGTCTGTCAAGAAATTTCTAAAAATGTGGTTTGTGCTTCAAAAACACATCAATTATAGTTTTCATCCATCTACATGCAACTACATGTTGATCTCATTCATTAGAGGAAATGCAGTCATATTTACAGACTACTTCCTTCTGGTTGATTCAGTACAAGACTAATGCAGTATGAGTGTGAGCGCACTCACTTAGTCAAACCAAACAGGGAGGAAAAAAAGAAAAAAACCTGAGAGACGGGGTCTTGCTCCCATCAGCGTCCCATTCTGCAGAGTCAGCATTCCTCTGCCCATCACCGCCCCCCTCCCTTCTCTGTCTCTCTCAGTTGCTTTCTCTTTACAACCAAAGCACTTTTCCTCTCCTTTTTTTGTCCCTCCTCCATCTTCCATCCACTTGTACCCCCTCCTGCCTCCGCATCCTCCCCGCATCCTCTCCTCTGCCCTGCAAAGAGAGTGGCAGCCTCGATGAGCGGAGGGCAAAGCCGGAGCCAGAGAGCGTCCGTCATCTATTCGCTTTGTCCTTCCCCCCTCCCTCTCTATCCCATCCCTCTTCCATTCTCTCTCCCTCCTCCCCCCATCCTCTCTTCTCCCCAGCTTGCCGCGGCTATGATCGCTGCACTTCTCCATGCGCTGACATGGAGAGCGCACACCGTGAGCTTATTGCAGCTCAACTGAGGCAGGTGGAGAGCAGCGGAAAGGGCTGACTCGTCCCAGAGAAGAGAGGTGGGTGGTGACCCTCGCTGCCTCTGTCATCACTTAAGAACGCAAGATTGTGGAAAGACGGGGAATCGGACTGTCTGCGTACCGGACGGGACATTCAACAAGGGTGATACTTGCTGCTGTTTGAGTTTGGTAGAAATCCCTTGAATTCTGCTCTTGAAAGGCTTTCATTGACTTGTGATATGGATCCTGGTTGAAAGTGGATTGTCTGGGTTTTACATGTGAAGGGACTTGGATGTGGATTAGAATGCTGATGCGGAGCACCTGAGCTTTGGGACGTAGCACTCTGTAGCAGGACCACATGGACATGTTTGGTTTCTCCAAGATGCCAAAGCTGTCTGGGTGAGTTTGTGCACGTTCCTCCACTGCTGTTCTCTGGGGGCACAAATCATGTGTCATTTCACATATTATTCCAATTTCTTGGGTCTTATTGAGAGAAAAGAAAAGAAATCCATTTTTATAAGACTGAATTGGCATCTTCATGAGCACCTGCATCTGAGATAGTTGGATGTGTGAGTATCTTGTTTGAAAAAAATCTGATGTCTTGACAAATGTCATATTTTTGGGAACAAAGTCACAATAGTCCATGCAAGATATTTCCAAGTGAAACAGTGAGAAAGGAATCATTAGGCTGATCAGTTGTTGCAGGATATAAAGGCCTTCCCAAGTTTCTGCAGGAAATGCACTCTGTATTCACTTTTACCCAAAAAGTTTTATGACAATAAATGAAATTACCATATTTCAATTGATAGACTTTGGTGACCAGGCAAGAACGAATATTTGATGAAGGACAAGCAAGAACGACTCGTATGTTACCCCTGTAGAGGCCTGATTGTGTTTTTGTCTGTTATTTGTCACTTTTGTATTTGTATTTGTTATTTGAGTCACTATGGAATCAAAATATTGAACCCTATGAGTTACAACTCATATAAATGCATACTTGCAACAGCAACAACAACAGGGGATCAGAAAATGTGGGAAATTGAAGGAGGAATGCGATCAGAGTCCAAGGACCAAAGAGATGCGAGGGATTAAGAAAGATAAAGAAACAAGAGAGGACGGACAATGGTTACTGAAAAGGATAGGAACGCAAAGTCAGCCAGTGGGGCCAAAGGAAGAGGTGCAACAAGACTATTAAGTACTTAAAAAGACAGCATGGTGTAAAACTCTGTCCCAGAAAATGAGCAACCCCGTCCAGGCTCCATGATACACAACCATGCCCACGAAAGGTTAAGAAATGTCAGGAAATGCCTGATTCAAGTCACAGGTTTTCTTTAAAATGCAAATATTGAGGTACACTATCCAGTGTAGTAGTTCTTTACTATGAACAAGTTGAATTGAACCAGCCCTTGGCCTGAAATGTGAAGAAACACTAAGAAGTCTTAAGACAGAGGAGACTCTATAAGTAGGAGCTGCAGCGATAATGAAGAGCTCAGCACACAACAATCCCCGCTCACAGTGATTTTATATGCCGCTCACACACATACACACCACACGATGCGCCATGTGGACACACATGTACGTAAATACATGTTTGCATGATCCTTGACTCATGCGTGGTCACATCCCTAAGCCCACTAAACATGGCTCACGACAAATCTTTTAAACCTGCACATATACACACTCAGAGGACAGCATCTGGAGTGCATCTTCTACTCTTCTTAGAGGCAGAAAGAGAGAAAGAAATTCAAATCTCCATAGTGGTTCAGACTTTACAACAACACGGCTATTTCTACAAAATCGATCGGTGATTTGATGTCTTCTCAAGAGCATAGTTAAATCTCTTTTTTTCCCCTAAATTAGAGGCTGCTTCAGTTCCTATATTTACCACAGTCTTTCAAGTTCATGACTTATGGTATAAAATCCAATGGGAGCCATGCAGAGACTGACACAGCGTGTTGTGTTTTGACTCACCAACATATACTGCGCTGTAAAATCAAGTCAGAAACTTGTCGTGTCTATTGTCTATTGTCCGACAGCCCATTACCACGAAAACAAATGGCCACTGCACACTCTCTTCCAGCAGTTGCTACCTCTAACCCATCTAAAGGGACCCTCACCAACTGAGGTAAAACTCCCATGATTTCATACAGTCTGCAACAGTAAACCTTCTGGAAATGTTCTTAGTTGTAAGGCCAGAAAAATAGGCAAAAAAAGGGCAAAAAGCCTGCTGATTAAGCACCATGGACAGAGCTGGCAGTCACTGAACTAACAGCTGCAGGGAATGTGTACTTTTAGAGCAATGGGCCTTTGGAGCAATGGTGTTTTCAAGGTAACGGGTTGTCTTCTGACTTTAATACAAGAGACTGCTGTTTGTTTCCCTTTTCCAAACAGTAGAAAACAACAGCATAAGCACGTCCATTCCTTACTTTGCAAGGCAGCTGGATTTGCAAGGTCACTTGAGAATCTGTCCTGCCAGGCTTCAAATTATGAGGCTGTACCTGAACCACAGTCGCTTGGACTAATGAGCATCCTGTGAGGAACTGCTGGCGGCTACGGGCGAGGTTTAGGTGTAACAACAGCGAGAAGCAAATGTTTGTTTGAAAATTCATTAGTGTAGATGCTCCTATACATCAGAACTGGAGAGTATGTTTTCATTAAAAGGTTTAGGGTTAGAGAGAGAAGAGAAAAGAGGTGTGCTGAAGTCTTTTCTCGATGGAAAAGGTGTTTTTGCTTCTCTCCAAACCTGCATCATATGGTTCATTGATCTGATTGGTTGAAATTAGCTCACGATAGACAGTGAACAAATGGTTCATCCAATCACCTGCTTTGTGTGTGTGTGTGTGTGTGTGTGTGTGTAAAGTGCCTGCCCTTTCGCATTTTAACCCAAACAATTCCCAAAACCAAATCAAGTTTGAGTCTAAATCTAACCAAACCAAAATGATATTGTCCTCCTCATAGGCTCAGATCAGAAATGTTCCTGCATCGCTCTAGACTGCATGGACAAACAACATATTTTGTCATTTAGTCTGGAGGACTGTTTGCTATGGCTCATATTCTTGTCATGAATCTGTGAATCTGTGGTTTAGTAACACATCTCGTCATCCTTCTGTGCTGCCTCACTTTGCCATGCACTGAAGAAGCAAAACTTTTTAAAATACCTCTTTGAAGAACAAAAAAGAAAACCAAGGGTGCTGTCCTATTTCCAAATTAACTAAATATATAAGGGAAGCAAGGCAACACACCATGCCCTCTGGTGCTTTTAATGTCTGTGGAACACAGTAATCTTTTGGAATTATCCCTGTAAATCATAAGGAGAGAGATAAACCGTTTGTTCCTAGAATTCATTTCAATTAGTATACCAAACAACACATAAAATGGAGTACATCCATATTTTCCACATTATTGTAGATGAATGTGTCACACAGAACAGAAGCAAGCTCCTAAAGTGCGCATATGTTGCATATTATCTCATTTTTATCCTCATTTGACTTCTGATTTGAATAAATAGCTTCAATTTCTCATAAGAAGTGCTTCCCCTCCCCTTGTTTGCCAAGAGTTTTAGCCTCCTGGGAACCACTTGCACTTCTTTTTATGCCTTACCATTCTGTCAGCCACTCATAATGTTCACCACGCCCACTTTTACACATTTGGCTCCATGCGTTCTTGACAGACTGTAAAATGGTGAAAATTAATAAAGGCGTAATGCTAACAGGCACCAAGAGAGTGTTTGCATCACTGGCAAGTTAGCTGCACTTTGCTTGTACCCAGATGGCCGGTGTGGTTTCCATGAGCTGTCATAATACAATTTCGAGCCTTCTGTTTGCAGAAGTCTCACAAGCCAAATTTGCTTCATAAACTTTAATGAGAAGTTGTGGATCATTTATCACATTTTAATGCTGGTAATAAATCATTCATTGTCATGGGAGGATGGGAAATAAAACAGCTGCAGCAGGTGAGGAAGATCTGTTTGTATTTGTTGTTTTATTCTCACAGTGGAGGAATGTGAGTTCTGTCATCATACATCTGGCTGTATTTCAGGAACATTAACCTAATCTCCGTTACCCATTCCGATCCGTGCATCCTGAAGACAAAGACAGGACCTGCATCAGCGTTTGTAGCGTGGGAATATCTTGGCTTAAGTGTGTCGGCATTTGGCAGCGAAACTAGCCAGCAGGGCTTGTTTGTGTTCTGAATATCAGATTACAATAATGCGTGCCAAATTGCCGTCTGCTTTATGCCAATGCATGCTGCGACTTCAGAGGGCAAAGTTCCATTGTACTGAGAGCCATCTGACAAGTCGTGGCGTCCTAAAGAGAATTGCAAGTGATTTTCAATTTTAAGTAAGTCAGTGCGCTCATTACTTAAAATCACTTGTAAGCATTTCATAATCGCTTCAGACATTGTAATGCAAGAAGTTACATTTTAAACTGTAGAATTGTTGCCTCCGTTGCACTCGATATAGTATTAAATGATTGTGAGAGCAGTTTAAATTTGTTACACAATCTTAGCCTTTTTAAAATAGCACAAGGGAGGGGAGGAGTACCCCATTACAAATTAGAGCCTGGTTTTAAAGGTACCCTGTGGATGTTTTGACCTCTAGTTGTGCTGTGGAGCTGTGCTTTTATGTGGGTCCCTGTTTTGGTTGTTTTCCTTTTTGTCTGTTTGAAACCTCACGGGGCACCTTAAAGGTTAGTGTAAGATTATGGGTCTGGTTACTGGCAGATTTTAATTAGTGATTTGTGATTGGACACAAACGCTGATCTCCTGTATGAAAGCCTAATGTGCAACGTTCTAATCCACCTCTGCAGCATATTTCTTCATCTTGTTACACAAAGGGCGCACAACTTCCTCCAGTGCCATGACTGCCGGCACTGGATGTAAATCATGAGGTGCAGAATCGTCCAATATGGACATAATTCCTGTTGATACTGAGGCCTCATTTCCATATTTTGTCCACCTTGCACTGCAGATGTGCAAGGAGGGTGACAGCAGTCCTCACAAGACAAGAAAAACAAGAAAAGGCCTGCAACCAGTTTCTTTTTCTTTTTTTGTATGATTTAAAGCATGGATGTAGATTTTTAAGTCTATCTTACAATAACCACATGCTCATAAGTAAATTGAAACAGCTATTGATTGCTATAATCATTCCTCCCTGACACTCTCATGACAGTTAGCTTAGCTTAGCATAAAGACTGGAGGTGGGAGGAACAGCAAGCCTGGTTCTGTCTGGACAGACCTGGGTTAGCTGTTTCCCCCTACTTCCACTCTTTCACTTCAAAACTTGCGAATTTAATGTCTTGAAGTTTTTTAAAATGAAATTAGTTGAATCAATTCAATCAACTCATTAAACTTTGTCTTTTTAGATTCAGCCAACTTAAAGTTTTAAGGCACCCAAGGCACTGAACTAAGTTTTTACAGTTTATCCTCCAAATTTTATGGTCTTTTTTTAAGTATGAAATTCCATTTAAGCAATCAATAACAAATAAATTTCCTTTATCAGCACATTAGATGTCTCTGTAGTTCAGAATATTAATCAGCCGCTTGTATTTTCTTCACAAATTTGCAGCTGTTCAGTGTAGGTGGACGTGTCGCTGCAGAGAGCACATATGTCAAAACACACAAATCAGATGCCGAAGAGGAGAAAAAAATACCATCAGGCCACAGCGCTACCACAACCACAACCACCACCAACCCCCCGCACCATTTGTCTCTTTCTCACTCTGTGCCTGTAACCCTTAAAGTTGCACGATTTTCTTGATTTGAGTCTGGATAATCCTCCTAAGGGATTTGGTCGGTGATCACTGCAGGAGGGGCTGGCAGGGCGAACGCACTGTTGGCTGGTTCATTCAGTATATGAAATCACATCACACACATCTCTCCCTCTCTGCCTCACCTATCTGTCTTCTTCATATGGCAACACATCCATCCACTTATCTGTGTATCTGTCCCTGCCTGTAATTTAAAGCAGGTACAGCCTGCTTCAGAGATATGATCCATCTTTTAAATTGGCATCTGATATTTTTTGAGTGTGTCAGGATGCTGAAATAGGCATGTTTTGTTTATACATCCGTTTAAAAAAAAAAAAAAACTTTTTTTTTAAGTTAAAGCCACAGAAG
>JAJHUR010090404.1:0-13693 GCA_027495735.1 Lutjanus campechanus | reverse complement strand
GCTGCAGTCAGAGCAGAGAGGAGACTCACACCACTCCGCGTCCAGACTGCATCACGCATGATCCTGTCCTGGCTTACAGAGCGGGATGTAAATGTGAATGTTTCTTCACTGTCACACTAATATCGAATCTTATCAAAGGGTGTTTGTTTTCTTAAGTTTGGTTTGGTTTAGTTTCTAACCTTATGCTCCACTTAGGAGCCTACAACAAGTCACAGTAAAACATTTTTTTGCCATAACTATAACATTTTTAAAGATTTTTTGTATAGACTGTTTCATGAAATGAGATATTAACCCTCTGATGTGTATCAAATAACTTATTCCTCTCTCCTACAGCGTCTGTTACAATTACATGCAAATTGAAAATTATGCAAATTAGGCAATGACATCATTTAGCGACTTCTAGCGACTTTTAGGACAGCCAATAGCTACTTTGCTTACTGAGGAGTTGGCAACACTGGCAGCCACGCACAGTTCATGGACCATGGCGGCAATGCCAGCACAAGGGCTTGGTGGATGGAAAAGATGTGATGATTTATGGGTGATTTATGGATCAGCAAGTACAGCATGACAGAATTGCATCTTCATGGATGGGAAAGTCTAGGCTAGCACAATCAAACTGGTAAGGAATCTGGTTATTATACAAAAGTGTTAAGGGAATTAACTGTTGCTTTATGAATTGTAACACAACCTGTCAACCTCGATTACAATTTCCTATCTCTGTATTGGCCTAATTTAATGTTTTAAAGTCATTATTTTTTCGACTAAAATTAATGACTAAAACTGGACTAAAACCCTTTTAGTTTTCGTCGACTAAAACTAAACTAAAACTATCAAGGATAGAAATGACTAAAATGTGACTAAAACTAATAAGCATTTCGTCCAAAAGACTAAGACTAAAACTAAATCAAAAATGACTGCCAAAAACAACACTGTAATTGTGCAACTGATTTTTTTTCTGAATAATAATGAGCAATTTTACAGATAAGACATGTTGGTTTCCATAATGTATTCAGTCTCTTGTGCATCCCAAGAGCACTGGACCCATTAGTGCCTGAAGGAGATGCACTGGACTTTCAAGTGACTTGAATGTAAACCCATGCATGGGTGTATCAGATCCACCAGCCTGCCAATGTATAAAGAGGGATAAGTCCATATATGGAGGGGTGGAGTGGATGGACGACTGAAAAAAACTTTCACCTGGGTTCATGTCCCATGTGGAGACCAAACCATTAAGGTACATAATGTTGCGTTAGTCACATGACTAGGCAGCGTCTGGTACAGCCACTAAAGGCTACATTGTGCATCAATATGAGACGGTGACAAACCAGCAGTTGATGAGCAGGGATGAGATGGGGTTTGGGGCTCATAGCATCTCAGCACTGCAAATGGGTTAACATAGGTGTGAATGGACAGCTTGCTGCACCTCATACAGATGCTAAAGGGTATCTTGTATCTTGAGATAACTAGCAGAAAAAAAATCCTTACAACTCAGTTTTCCTATTTTCTTCTGCTTTTGAAAGAGCTAGCTCATGTATGCATGCACGTGAGGTATATTTATTATCTGCAGCAAGAACAGAGAGATCACAACTTGATGTATTCTGTTGTGGGGTTATTACACCCAGCTAACATTACATGGTAACTGTCCAATCATAAGTTAGCAACTGTAACTTGTGTTGTCAAGCTTTCCGTTTCTCTCAATGTTGAAGGCATGCAAGAGGCTCTGAGGAGAGCGATACTCACCGTTTCATCAGTCTGGACAGTGGCGTCTTTTTTGTCTTCTCTCAAGAATGTGAAACACAAGAGCACATGTGTGGGTAATGGATTAAACTCTGTCTCCATCTGTTCTAACATAAGCTGCAAACGTTAGTATGTCTAGCTAACTAATGCTAGCTTACTAGAGACTGGAGACTTCTCAGCTAACTCAAGTCGAGTTAGCATTTTCTTACACCAGCACTTACGAAATCTGCTTGTGACTCATTTTAGCCGACAAAATCCACCATTGTCAGGCCACAAATGAGAAGCTGCTTTTGTTTACTTCTCTAAGGAATCACAGACCTTGTATTTCAACAATTATTCCCAATTTTGATGTTGAATCTGCCACTGTTATCATCGTAAACTGCATAAACGCGGTGTGAGAATGTAAAGTTTGGCAGGCTTAACAACAGCAACTAAGGAAGGTGCTTAGCAAAGGGTCATTTCTTGTTTCCTCCAATTTGATCTCTTACCTCAGGCTTTGCTATTGCTGTTTTTTCAGTTTTCAGTTGATCGTGTAAAAAAAAAAGTCTTCAGTTGGTGAAAGTTTAAAAAAAGTGAAAGAAGTAGTACACTGAATTAAAACTGTTGTTAAATGTTGCCCATTATGATTTTGTAATGTGAGCCCCAAACTTATGGAGGTTAAAACTGTATGAAGGCTAAAGATGGCATTGATTCTGATGAACATATCTGCCTCCTGATCCACTTTACAGCCATGAATGCATTATTTTTATCTATTTGCCAGCATATTCTCAGAAATAATACAGAAGGCCCTAAAAAGGCCGGTGAAATCAGAGTATAATGACATTGTGCGATCATTTAGCCTTGCAGACGCTGCTCAGGAGCTCTAAAAGTAACATAAGAATATTGTGGTGAATCAATAATGAAACTATCTAATCAGTTTTACCATCCACCTATGCTTGCCTTACGTCAGATAGATATCACAGTGTTGGACACGAGTTGTAAAGTGGATTCTTTGGAACAGCAATCCAGTAATAGAGCAGCAGATGCAACAGAATCCAGTAATATGTTGTTTAGGTGGTAGACCCTGAATAGGTCATATATCGCTGTTAAGTGATCTGAGATGGTCTGCACCATCTCTCAAACACACTTTATCTTATTTTGTGGTGCATCTTCTCTCTTTGTATTACCTCATTAGATCCCAGCTCTTTGTCATGCTAAAGCTGACCTTGCAACCATTTAGAGGTAAATACTTAAAGATCATACATTTTAGCTGAACTTTTGTTTCATTGCATTTGAGAGCTGAACAGAAGGACTCCAGCATGAACAACAGAGAGGTTGTTAGATTTTTGCTGGTGAGGAATGCCTCACAGTAGCCTTATCAGCATCACACTGGATAGTTTTGTGATAATCTTCCTATTACAAACAAAGGAAATCCTTATCAGGAGAATTTCTTTAAACCCTGGAGTGATTACAATGTTTGCAAAGCAGCGTACACAGTGTATCCAAAAGATAACATTTACACACCTATCAAAAGCACAAACACATACTTATGAAGCATGAAAGATTAGACTTGTTCAATGGGGAATTATTAAACATTTTTTATCACCTCTGACGTCTAATATCATCTGAGAATGCCAACCTTTTCCTCTGTGCTCTTTGGCGAGATTGTTTATTTTCCCACAAGCTAAACTTCTTTCACTGGGCTCTTGAACACACAGCAGTGTAACATTAATATGTATCTCTCCGTTTGGAGTTATTTAAGCAGCTTATAGCAGGTTACTGATAAACTGATTATTGTTTCATAGAAATTTGTTCACACATGCAACCTTTAGTCTTAAGGCTTTCACACTACAGGTCTGACATCTAGACAATTCCATGTTTTAACATGACTCACATGACATTCCATTTTTGGAGTGTGTGTGTGTGTGTTTCACAGATTTTGTTTTTCTCTGTCCAATCCTGTGAAAAATTGTATTCAAAGTATTTTATTGCTGAAGTGGTCCATTTCAACAAATTAATTTCTTTGTGCAGATTTTCTATCAAATGTAAAATTCAGTGTTATTACAGTGTTGCTGTTTTTGTTCCCACTGGCTGTGTAGGAAGAGTCTCCACACATGATCTGATTATGAAAAGGACAAAAAGGTTTTCCGACCTGTCTTCTTGTCCAGAAGAGCCAGCCTACCTCTGTTCCGTTATACTGAAATACATCATTCACAAACTGTCTTGTATTCGTGCCATTGTTTTTCCTAATTTTCTGACGCTTTACTGGTACATGACTTCACACAAAACAACTTTTATCTTAGTCTGCTTGATCCTCCTATCAGGGCAAATCAAATCACAGCGGTGTGTCTTTACAAATGTTGAAAGTCTGCGATGACTATCTAACAGGAGGACACAGTCAAAGATTCAAATCTGCAGCTCTGTCATGTCGCTCCCTGTCTTCAGAGATCACTGCTCATCTTTCAAAGCAGACCTGATGCTGGTGTTGTGGAACCCCCCCTCCAATGTTTCACCTGTTGGCCTTCTAATCAGATCCAACCACGCTGTGGCCCACACCTCAGGCCGGCTTTATCTGCACCTGAATCATCTGATAACCCTTTCCTCAATCAGCCCCCATAACTGGATGAAAAGGAGAAACAGATCAGTTACACTTGAATGCTTGCATGACCTTTATTTCTTGCTTAACATCTGTGTGCAGAGTGCAGCGGGGAGAAGGAAACACCAGCACTTGTGCTGATTGAGCTGAGATTGGATTCACAGCCAGAACAAAGAGGAGAGACAGGGGTGTGTGTGTGTGTGTGTGTGTGTGTGTGTGTGTGTGTGTGTGTGTGTGTGTGCAGTATGCTGTTATGTGTGTCTGACTCTAGTTGTGAAACTTGCAGATGCACAGTTCTGAGCGTGTACTGTATGTGCACATGTATATTTAAGCTATAGTGAATGACGTGCACAACTGTTATAGACTATGTGTTCTTGTATAAAAACATGGAAAGATGAGAAAAAGTCTTCAGGGTGAGGGGATTTGACTAGTTCTTCATGTCTCTATGTCAACTTTTGATCAGTGTTTAGATTAAAACTAGCATCAGGGTCTTGTGTTCAGCAAGACTAAGGTCGTTTTCACACCTGACCAACGGACTCGGTTCGATTGGGGAGCTGAAAGTCGCAACATAGTTGCATTTATCACTTGTTTCGGTTCTGCTTTCACACTGTGATTTCTGAAGCGCACCAAACTTTCTGAGCAGCATCACGTGGTTGAAAGGGGCGCTCGTCGATTGGACAAAGTAGGAGAGGAAATCCCTCATGCTTCGTCACATTATTTTAGGGAATGCTACAACGTTAGTGAACGCAACTGTTCCTATAATGCTATCGTAGCTTGTCAGGGATTGATTCTGTTATTTTTCTAACTTTGACGATCTAACATGTGTCAACATATGAGCTCAGAGTTTAAAGCGATACACCACCCTGTGAGAATAAGCCATTCAGTATGTACTCACCACTATGCTGATGTGATGATAGGTGCAGATCTTCAGTTCACCAAACAATCCTGAAGTTTTAGGAGAAACAGGGTAGCAGCCTCATCCAGTACAATGGCAGAGATCGGTGACCACGGATAAAACGTTAAAAATAGCACACAAAACTACGGTGGCCGACAAGCATAAACGCGCTGCATAAACAGAAACGCGCTGCAAATACAGAAACGTACTGCAAATAAGAAAACAAATGCAAAAAGAAAACGCTGCAAATACAGAAACGCGCTGCAAATAAGAAAACAAATGCAAAAAGAAAATGCTGCAAATACAGAAACACAACGGAAGTGCTCCAGGCCTCTAGGAGCAGTGCTGAG
The DNA here is from genome assembly GCA_027495735.1 of Lutjanus campechanus. Lineage (NCBI taxonomy): Eukaryota > Metazoa > Chordata > Actinopteri > Lutjaniformes > Lutjanidae > Lutjanus > Lutjanus campechanus. The sequence continues at coordinate 8,136 of JAJHUR010090404.1, read as the reverse complement.
CTTCCACCTGAGAGACAGACAACGGACGTATCAACGTGTGGAGCAGATGAATGAATGAGAAGAAGAAAGTGATTGTTATTTTAATTTAACAAGAGAAAACCCCGGACTGTTTAGCTCAGTTGGTAAAGTGTCCGATCTATGAATGGAAGTTGTTACTTTTATGCCGCTGCTGGTTCGACTCCCGCCTCCGGCTTTTTGCTGCGTGTCATCCCCTCTGTCTGATCTGTTTCTTGTCTACTCTTTGGCTGTCCTGTCAACTAAAAAAGACTAGATTATGAATGTTCAGCTGCACTGGAAAGAAATGGTAGCTGTGGTAATGCTAGATGAGCAGAAACAGAATCACTGTGTATGTGAACAAGTGAACAGTGCCTTTTCTGCTAACCTTGTGACAGACAAGAGCGACGATTGTAACCTTGGTAATTGTACACAACAAAGATGGTGACAGATGTAGCCTCACAATGCTTAGAACTACTGATGAAAATTAGACTAAAAGGTTGTTAGTTTTTGTTGTAAAACTAAAAGTAACAAATAAAATGACTAAAATATGACTAAAACTAATATACATTGTTAGCTGTTGGCACTATAATTAAATCAACATGGGTCTGCATGTCCACATGGGTGGGTAGTTTGTAGTTTGAAAGATCTTATCATTGTTATGCAGATGATATTATACATCTCCTGTGATCCTCAAAACATTACAAAGTTGACTATAGGCTCCATAAACACTAATAGAAAGCAAGCACAGGTCTTTCACCCAGACCCAGGAGGTCTGACCCAGGGTTTGAGTCATGTGTGGACAAAAAATAAATGTAGAGTTATTATAAAGTTTTGAGTAACTTAACATTTAATAATTATAGATTTGTGCCAAAACATTACCAAACTGTGACTGTTTTAAAACACAACCCACATGTGTACTGTCATGAGTTGTGTCACATAACATGTAAGGTTAAGGTCCACTGGTACCCTCCATTGATATTATATGTTGTTTTGGGAGTAACTGACAATGGATCTATTCTGGCATCTAGGTATAAGGATGTGTTACAGCAGTTTATTTGCCATGACTATCTTATCCACCTTTAACTATACCATAGGTCCCATGAGCAGACAGTGTAGTAGGTGAGAACTTTATGTAAAAGACATTGTCATTAAATGTGATCCGATGAGTTTTGCAGAATCGTCCATATCAGCATTCTTGTTTGGTGATAGAGTTTCACCAGCAGCTCCGTAAGGTCTGATCAGGATTTGTGTGCTGTTACTCAAGGAGACTGTGTCTTTGAGGTGGTGGCTTGTAAGATCTGTGAACACTGTAGTCATCTTTAAAAAGCAGGCAGAGACCAAACTGTTAAGACTTAGTTTAATTTTACTTTATTCATCACCTGTCTGTCTTTAAGTCTTTGTGGCATCTGCTCTACAAAGCTGCTACATAAATAAACTTTGCCTTGTTTATGCTTGTGCGAGACACCTTGGCGCCGGTCCACATAGATGGCGCACAACCTATAAGCTGGCACAGACAGCTTATTCTCTGAAACGCCAGAGGGCGTGCAAACAAAATATCCCGTGAAGAACCGAGAAGGGTCCAGCTGCAGCCTTGCAGACCCTACAAACCACGCCCCCTTCAAACCACGCCCCTCCCTAACACACCCACTTTGACAGACGCTATGTTGGCTTAAAAGGACAAGAAACCAAAGTAAAATCTTTGAGCCATGACAATATTTGACTTTTAACACAATTAATGTAGTCTAATCAATGAATTAATGCAAACAAAAGGTGGCTTAGGAAAACAACATAATTTGAAAAAACACATGTATATATTGGTATTTTAGCAACTACAAAGCAGAAATAATCAGGGTAAATTATGGAGTGTGTTGGCCTAACTGCTGAAATTATATAAACATTTCTGTTTAAAACTGTGTATTGCTGATTTTTAAGAACATCAAAATGTGTTTTTGCACGTTTTAAATAAGAATAATTTAATAAGCTGAAAACGGGGATCACTGAAATTTCAAATATGAGCATTTAACACAGCTACTTCACCTGAAAACATTCTTAGTCTCGTATCTGAATCTCACATGCCAGCTGATTTTTTTTTTTAAACTGCAGGTTTCCAGCATTGTTTAAAAACACGAGGCTAAAACTGTGTCACTTACATCCCAGACTCAACACAATCCACGTTTAAAACAGAGGCTCTTGTCTTTTTTGCTTCCTTTGTGTTATTTAGCTCCACACACCAATAAATTGATTCCGTTATACTTTAAAATCCCCTAAGAGGACTAAATGTAATTAATGATACTGCATATGTACACCACAGCATAACTAAATGTTTTAAATAAAGTCCAAACATTAAGATCTGAAAACACTCCTTTGCAATTTAAATTTATTTGCAATGATGACACATTATGTAGAGAGAGCGAGTCTGACATTTGTCTTACACCATGGCAGCTCAAGATACCGTAAACTTGCACCAAGTGTGATTCTTGTACAAATAAAGACTTCTGCATTTTTCCATTTGTCAGATGAGGACATATGTAGACTAGCTGTAATCAATGAACCACACAATACTGTACATTCCATCAATTCGCACTGCATTAATACTGAGCCCAAAGTCTTATTTGCAGTCTTAATGCATCTGAAATCCATGAATAAAGTTTGAAAATAGTTTGTCTGCATTTAAGCTTTAATTAATAAGCTTTAATTAATGTACCGTAGTTGTTACACAGTTAGATAAGACCGATGCCATCAGATTGCCGCCTACCATGAGTCATGGATCTGTCCGAGGTTTCTGCCTGTTAAAAGGAAGTTTTTCCTCGCCGCTGTCGCCAAAGTGCTTGCTCATGGGGGAATTGTTTCAATTGTTGGATGTAAATATAATTATTGAGTGTGGTCTAGACCTACTCTATATGTAAAGTGTCTTGAGACAACTTTGTTGTGAATTGGCACTATATAAATAAAATTTGATTTGATTTGATTTGATTTGAATACTTAATAGCTACAGCATCTTAGTACTTAAAGTACTTAAATAAAGCACGTTAGCACCAGTACCGATTAGCAAGCCTAACTTCATTAAAATGCACAAAAATGAACAAAATGATAAGTGTACATTGCGCCTAAACAGCTGAACATGCGGTACATCCAACAGCTTAAAAGATAACAATTGCAAGTTGGTTAACTACATTTTGCAGAAGTTTGGCGTTCTCACTTTAGAGGCGTCGTAACCATCTTGTTTTCCCCGCATCAGTGTTGACTGAACCAACCCATGAACCATATTTGGAAGTTCAGCTTCCTTCACGTTGGGTGTGCAAGGCTGCAGCTGGATATAGTCGGAATAACCAGAGGAACATCAGTATCCAACATGGCTGCTGTCACTGCTGAGGAGAATTTATCTGCTTAAGACTGTTAAAAATGACATAGGTGAAGCAAGATGAGATGTTCTGACCATTGCGCACATGCAGACACATCTCCATAGGAAAAACAGCCCTATTGTGAGGCCAATGCCTCCTATCAACAACAGGGTTTATACAGAGATTCTTAAATTGAATTTACTACCTTTTTACTACCTATTTTACTACCATCACAATATTTTTACTACCAGCACGGCTTCAAACTTCAACTGTAGCAGTGTAAAGTGTTAAGTAAAGTGACAAGTAAAGAAATGAAATATCTTTCCAAAATGAATTAATAACATATTTTATCACAATTTGGAGGTTGAGGGAGCAGTGGAGGTTGATGGCGTCGATGTAGCCGTTGGTCCAGCGCAAAACAGCGACAGCGGTAGCTGGGTGTTACGTCCCCGCATCCTGGCTTGGTGGCTAGTGGACTCCCTGTGGGGATTAACCACCTTCACCCCCATCCAGGTAATATTTATAGTTTTCTTGCAGACGTTGCAAAAAGCTTCTCGGCTGTTTCCAACTACTGGCCTAAGCCAGTCTTTAAACCGAGCGTTCTCCAGCCAGAGGTCCGAAAACTTGCACTTGCCCATATTTACTTGGTAAACTTGCGCGGAGCAGAGGTTTGGCGGCAAGCTAAGGTACCAGCTTGAGCCGCCCGACGCACGCAGCGCCCAACGTACACGTCGCGTGATGTCATTCCATTCACTCAGGTCCTACTCGCAACATAAAAATAAATTCATGCAAGTTTAGTAAGGAAATAGGCCTGCACACGTAAGTTACCCTAATTGAACAACATATAGACCCAGTTAGATGGGGCTTCGAAAATTTACTACCTCGTCAGATGACATTTACTACTTTTTACTACTTTTTACTGGCCTTAATTTGGCATAATTTAATACCTTTTACAACCCCGCGGCAACCCTGAACAAGGAAATGTAGCCACAGCTACATGTAGAAGCTAAAAAGCATTATATTTTTATTATGAAGAGTTGGTAAAGACCAAAGACTGAGAAGTTAAGAATTATTAAGCCAGTCATGGTAAACCACCATCCAGCTGTAATATGTTGCATTGTCAGCGCAGTAAGAAAAAATCCATGTCACAGTCCTAATGAAAACTATAACAAATAAAAAATTTGTTTTTATCATCATGATTATGTCATTAAAACAACAAAGTCCTTGATTTATATGCGGAACAAAGACAAGTCAGAAGAAGCTGAGGTCTGATTGAAAAGCGATGGAAAAGCTGAATACTTATGTCAGCCCTCTCCAACTTATTTAATCACCAGGAGTGCTGGGGGAAGACCGACTTTGATTAAGACCATCTCACCGATCAATAAAGTCCTTGAACTTGCATAAGTCACTGCTGGCCACTCTCAATATTACTGATAACTGCCCCCAACACACACACAGAGCCCCTGTCTCGCCACCTCACCTGAGTGATTTTCCCATTGATGAATAGATTCCTTTGACCTCGGCTTTCAGGGTAAACACAAGTTTAAGGAATATTTCATATAACACTGGACACAGCTGCATCTGACATGCCCTCTGCTGGCCTCAGCCAATGTCACAGACACAAAGTGTTCATGCAGGTTGCCAATATAAATATGTCCACCTATGAAACAGCTACAGAGCTGTGATATTGCACAGGAGGAGTGGGGGGAGGTTCTTTTCCATTAGTCTGACCCAGCTGAAATGACTTGGCCTCCATATATAGGGTTGCGGACGAAGCAGAGGTTGGGGTCGTGTACAGTGTGCGCTGCTCGTATTCTCTCTGCCACCTGTCCCAGATGTGCATCCTAAAACAAACAAGGGATTACTTTCATTGATTGAATGCAGATTGAACAAGTCTCCTGGCAAAAAAATGCAGTGTGCTGTCAGAGGTGGCTCACCCTCATCATTGGTTAACAGCGGCTGACAGATTCAATCTGTTTCAGCCGCCGCCACGCTCACACAGTGTGTGTCACTCAGACAAAAGTAAGGGCCAGCTATCAACAGAGCCACAAGACACATTCTCTCTCTCTCTCTCTCTCTCTCTCTCTCTCTCTCACACACACACACACACACCACACAGACACATAAGCCAGCTCAGCAGTATCAAAGTTCAGAGGTCATCCCGCCCCACAGGCTCCATCCCTGAACCCCTCACTCTAATGATGGTCTGTGTTTGTCAGTCAGTCACAAAGAACCTGGCAGTAGCTGTTCTGTTGAACATAAACTGTAAGTCTGGTGTAATAATAAACTTCTTAAAAGGATACTACACTTTCCATGATAACAAACTCAGTATGTACTCACCATTATGCCGATGTGATGATAGGTGCAGATCTTCAGTTCACAAAACAATCCTGGAGTTTCAGCAGAAAACAGGGTAGCAGCCTCATCCCTTATAATGGCAGTGAATGGTGACCACAGATAAAACGTTAAAAAAAGAACACAAAACAAACACAAAATGTCTCCATCCTGCTTGTCTGGTGTAATCCAAGTGTCCACGAGCCGCAACATTGGATTGGATTACACCACACAAGCAGGATGGAGACATTTTTGTTGTGTTTACTGCTATTAGTTACATGAAAAAAGTGTGATTTTATTTAATACACTGAATTATTCCATCTTCCTGAATTAAAGCTGCTGCTCCCTGAACACATCAGTCCAACCAGAGCAGTCATCTTATGAGGATCTGTGAGGTTTGTCAGCAAGGGAGAAAGAGAAACGCTCTGTATCTGTATGACAAATGACACACACACACACACACACACACACACACACACACACACACACACACACACACACACACACATACACACACACACACTAATTGAGCTGCTGGTGCAGGTGGCTTCCACCTGTTTGAGCAGGTAAACCATACTGATAACCTTCAGCCTGCTGAGGAGCCTTTATGGAAACACTTGATATCTAGCTATGAAATGCTCTTTGTTAACACCATTTGTATCGACTGTGGAAAAATAGGCATGTCAGCATCAGGACAAAGCTGCAAGGACTACTGTAAGATGTTCTCAGGAAGAGTCAGCACAGATACAAGAGCAAAAATTCATTTGTTACATGCCGTCATATGCTCTTTACTTATTCTATGCCATGGCCAAGGTCAGTGATGTGCTGTAGTTAAATAAATGAAGCATGACCTCCAGCTTGGAAGCATCATAAAGCTCAAAGCCATGAACAGGAATTAAGTGTATATCAATAAAACAAAGATTAAAAAAAGTTGATTGTTGATATTTTCCTTCAGACTTTATTTTGAAGTGAATGATGTTGGCTAGAGGGTGTCATGGAAGAACTAGTTCACTTTATTACCTTATTATTTCAGGCCCTCTATAGAATTCCTGTCATATCCTATAGTAACTTAGGACAGTGTCAGTGAGAATCACGGGACGTATGGTATTTCTCTGTCATCAGTGTTGTATATTCACAGCATGATTTTATCTTCACTTGAAGTTCTCGTATTGTGACAAGTTCTGTTTCTCTTGATGTACAGTGTAATATTAAAGGGGCCATGCATCCTAACCAGAGGCGCTACAGATATCAGGAGAGAGTATGCAGCATATTCAGAACACAGCTACGTCAGCACAGCACATTATCAGACATTATACCAATTTATCAAGAAACAGCCCTGTCACCAACAAATGACATATATATACACATATAAATACATCTGTTTTGCAAATACATTTTGAGGGAAGCTTAATGCTGACCGAGTGACATTTTTGATTTACATTATGAGTAGGTGTTGTTATCAAGTCAAGTCAAGTCGAATTTTATTTATATAGCGCCAATTCACAACAAAGTTGTCTCAAGACACTTTACATATAGAGTAGGTCTAGATCACACTCAATAATTATATTTACATCCAACAATTGAAACAATTCCCCCATGAGCAAGCACTTTGGCGACAGTGGCGAGGAAAAACTTCCTTTTAACAGGCAGAAACCTCGGACAGATCCATGACTCATGGTAGGCGGTGATCTGACGGCACCGGTCGGGTTGAGAGGAAAAGAGGAGAAGGGGAAGAAAGAGAGGAGGTGGGAGGGGTGGAAGAGAGAGAGAACAGAACAGAGGCAGAGAGAACAGTAGTAACAGAACATCAATAGTAAAACTATGTGTAGGGAATAGTAGTACATATAAATATGTAAGCTGTATGTAAGTAATAATACTAATACTAGATGTTACAATAATGATAATAAAAATAATAATAATAATAATGTTTGATTGATTAAGTGAGTTATAATAACCCACAGTAGAAGGTGCAGCAGTGATCAGTGATCCATGCGCGGCCACAGTCCATGAGAATCTGCAGGATGACAAAGCAGAAAGACTCCGGGGAAGGAATCAAGTCAGTAACAGGCATTAATGGAACTTATTACACGGCATTGTCAAATGCTTGATCCTGATTGGTCAATTACAACATTCTACGGTCTGTTATTTCTGTATAGCAGACCGTTGCTATGGACGCTTCTGATCGACTCTGGCGGACCACATCCTGTCATATCAATCCGCAGAAAGACGTTTACACCTGCGGCAAAAAATCGTTGATTTTCTCCTCTAATAATTTAATCCTCTAATTCAGGCAGCACCAGCAGATTGGGTGAGTGCCTCTCCTAAAGCGTTAGTGATGAGATAATATTGATAGCAGTTGTAACAGTAAAAAACTGTTTGTGCGTCAGCTGCGGGGCCACAGCAAGGAGGAAATATGGACATGAATGAGGACAGAGACGTCAGCATTAATATTCCCAAGGACGTC
>JAJHUR010090403.1:0-11134 GCA_027495735.1 Lutjanus campechanus | reverse complement strand
AGAATTTTGATAAAGATAACGGATTGTTGTGGCATTAAGCCCAGACCTACTGGTCCATAATCTGAGGCTTTTTTTGACACGACAACTCTTAGATGCATCGCCATGCAGATGTGGAAGAGTCTGTATCAATTCATAAATGTCATAAATCGATTTTCTAAATGTTAATTAATATGATGTTGATGGAGTGAAAAAAATGTGAAAGTCAGCTGTTAGAGCAGCACAGCACCCAGACAGTCTACAGCACATAGATGTTAGAGTTGTCAGCAGTTAACAGGGAGATGTAGTATCTTCTCAAAAGGCAGTGGTTGCAGTCGTGTTTTGATTTAGTTTGTTTCTAAATAATTGGTTTTGTAAGACGAATGTGAAGTATTTTGTGAAAACTTTTTACCATTGCCCAGAGACATTAACATGTTAATGGAGCAGAGCAGCGATCAGCTGGAACAAATGAGAGCGGCTGAGTGTCACACACTGCAGAATTAAACAACTTTAACCAACTCAACACTGCAGTGAAGAAAATCATTCTACTCAGTCTGTTTCACCTTAAAAACTCTGTACCTGTTCTGCATGTTGGACAACGAGGTCTGTCCTCAGAGCTCACAGTGCAGCACAGAGGCTGCTCTCCACTGATGGAGACACAACGTGATTAACACCACACACAGTGAAACACTCCGCCTCCCCGTCATTTTGTTATACTCATACATGCAGGGGACTGAAGGGTTCTTTCAAGTTGGTTATTTCATTACTTAACTTTTTTTTAATGAAAAGGCTGCAGACCATTTAATTGCCAGTTACTTTTCATATTGTATTTCAGGGAAACTGGAGCAAGAGACTGAAAATTGTAGCACCTTTTCTCTTCATTCAGTCAAAACTAGATTCTGAATCAAATCAGACACAAAGTTTGCACCCTAAACGCATCATATGCATCATGTTTACTTATGAACTAGGCTACCTCTTGGGTGAATCATTTTCTCATCAAATCGTAGCCCTCTGACTCGGAATTGAATTGAATCTCACCTCTAATTCATTGGACTCATTTTGAGGACCTATTTGGAAAGTTCTATTTTGGATTTCATGCATCCGTACTGGACATTTGAATGACACTGCTAAGTCACTCATTTTGTGGTGTGGTAAATATTTCTCACTTTCTGTTGATTTTTTTTGTAACTGCTTTATCCCACCCACAGCCATCTGATGGTCTGAAGGTTTTACCTTATTATCTGCCTGGGATGAGTCATGAACTGGTGTCTCACGCCATTTTGAAACTGATGATACCATGAACAACAATGAACGTTTCACAACTGTTGGGTGTTTTGTTAGGCTGGATTATACTGATTATACTGACTGTATGTTAGAGAATAATCTATAGTTGATCTCTTCTTAGACAGTTCTGCCTGATGATGAGAATATAAGCTGCATTTTATATTCTTTTAATCATATGTGGGAACTTGCCGTGTGTGAATCCTTTTTCTGTCAGTGGTTAGAGGTCATTCATTCTTGAGACTTGTGGATGAATGATGAACAGGTGGAATGGACTTTTATCTCCTGTTCATGACCTTATGACAGGAACAAACTAGAGAAAAGAAAATGTGGAGGAGGTTGGTGTTATTCATAGCAGACAGAGCAATGTGAAATATGTCTTTTACTTCCTCCATAAGATTTTTTTTTTACTTTGATAAATTAGAAAAAGAAAAACAGGAAGATGGCTTTTGATTTGGGAGGACAGTGGGTTGTAAAGTTTTTCTGAAAATTGAAAGCTTTAGGCCGTCCCATTGTGCCATCTGACACAAATTCATATCACTGATTTTTGTTGAAGTCTAAACAGAATTTTACTTCTTTGCTGTATGTATTGTAATGTATGATGTTTCTTCACGTTTCCCCTCAAACAAAAATAACTTCCAACATAGGATTGATTAAGTACACAATATATGAGACATGGGTTGGGTGATGTACATAGTGGTGGACAATGATGTTGTTGTATTTCTCTTATGAGCTTCAGCAATAAAGCTGAAAAATCTTCTTTTTTTTTTGTTTGTGCGTAAATAAAAACATGCTTTCACTGGGCAGTAGTGTGATAACATTTTATGCTCTCAGGCTGCCGGTCCTTATTCATCAGTTCTGAGGTGCCAGATTGTTTGATAAATGACTCTTATTGGCTTTTTACTCATGAAGCTTCATTCATTGCACTTTCAGTAACAAGATTTTACTTGTCAAACAGACGATCTACCTGGATTTGGCGTTTGGGGGGGTTTGATGTTCCAGTGGAAGAGGACTCAGTGGTCAGTGGCTGTCAGGCATTACAGCTTTGGCTCAACCTCAGGGACACAAGCCTTTGTTGTCATTTACACTTTCATAAACCATCTCAAATCATTACTCTTTTCATCTTTTTATTTTTTTGTGCGCTCAGGGAAAAGGCACAAACACTCAATGATGGTGTAGGTTGTAAACAAGCCAACTGTTTGGCATGAATTGTCTGATAAAAATCCCTCATTGTAAAAGAAAACTGTAACACACAACTGCAGCAAGTACAGTAGGTCAAGGAGATCTGTCTGTAAACTGAGATGGGTGTTCAAAATGGACATTGAGTATTAATTATTATATGGTTCACCTTTGATTTGTCTTCTAATTCTGTTTGTTTAACCTGGAGATTTGTTTACAGTTTGTCTCATGGTCTCACTGCTCATGTCTCTGACCCTATCGGACCTATTTCATGCAATTTTGCAAATTACAGCAATTAATAGTGAATATAGTGTTGTTATTATTACCCACAGGAATAACTGCCAAAGCTATGGAAATATAACCTGGGTTGTTCCAAACTGGAATTATCCTCTAAAGACCAAAGAAAATGACAAAACATCTGAATGATTTTGCTCCACTGCAGCTGCTCTGCATCATATCACACCAAAATGTGTCGCATGAAGACAGGGAAGACATGTCTAAATTGAATGCCGTTTAATTTAGTTTTACTCTTTACATAATAGCATGCTCCTGTTTTCAGGATATTTTTAAATGAATCCAATTAAGTGATGAATGTAACATATAAATGAATTACAGGGCGAGTGTGACAAGCAGGTACCAAATTGAGCTGCCACTCAATGTAAACTGATGCGTGTCAGAGAGCTGTGACATCTGAGTGACAGCCAACCATTCAGCTACATCCTAAAGTGAAATAATAAATGATGTATGCCCAAACAGTGACACCTTTATGATAAATGACTGATACTGTAAAATAAATTTAAAAAATATAAAAGCATGTGTTTTTTTAAAGAATAACTGAATCTCCTCTCTTAAGAAGATAATAGCCATTCATAGATAAACATGGCAATGATCGGAAATAAATAGTAAATCAACCCTGTGAGTGGACCATTGGAGCAGAAGTGAGCTCTCTTCTTCAGAGACACAAAATCAGCTGAACAAAACAGGAAGCCGGTTATGGTAGTTTCACTTTAATGTGGTTATTGTGGACATCCTGTTGTTTAAATGGTGATGTCTCTGATGTCAAAAATCAGTAAGACCACACAGGGTCCAACGTTAAGGTTTTTTCCTACTTGCCCTGCAGTGCAAGCGCTTCTCAAATCTACTTGCTCCATCTAAATTCCTACTTGCCCTGCCTAGGAAGTTCTTTATCTGGCTGTGTGGTGCATACTTTCACTCACAACTTATTTCTAAATAAAATCCATTGCCTGTTGGCTGTATAAAACACTACACAACACTTCTTTCTTTAGAGAGCAGTTTTTATTAGCAATATTATAGCCAATGAAGAATGGATAAAAGAGAGAAAGAAATTGTAAAGAACAGAGGTAGTCCATGGGCCGGAGCCCAAAATTACATTTATCGGTACCACTCAAGGTGGCAAAACTTAGCAATAATTTATGAAAATGACCATGTCTGTAGATGATATTTTGGTATGATAGACATTTCTGAGTGGCAGCTGTGTCACAGTAACCAGCTCATAAAGTGAACCACCCCCTAAAGTAAACTGCATTTTAGATGCTGGTGCATATCCTGGTTTAGGCTCATGGCCTGGGCATTTTTCTATGTTTTATAATATTGAGTTTGGTATCATTTTAAAGGGGACCTTCTTGGCTTTCATTTAAGCCCACCTGGGAACTGTAGCCCTTCAAACAGTCAGTGACACACATTTTTCCACAATTTTCGCCTAAGTATATATATGTGTATATATATATATATATATATATATATATATATATATATATATATATATTAAAAAATATATATTTTTTATATATTATTTAGATTTTCTTTTAGTGCTGTGGCATCTAGGAGCATCAGGGATACAAAACACAGAAACTGGAATGCTCACAGGACTCTAAGGATTCAGGAAATGTATAATATACCCATGCTTTTTCATTGTGAGACATATTGTGAGACATAAATTAGAAGGGCATTGTTGCTAAGAAATTAACTACACTACTGTAAATCCAGACAGGTCACAAACTGGTCTTTATATATTTGTTTAGATGAACAATGAACATACAGGTTAATATGGATAATAACAGTGAGGTAAAGAGCTACTTGAATATTATAAACCAGATTCTAAACATTAAAACATTATAACAATATTATGAACAAATCTGACATTTGCATGCTTAGTCTGTCACACCATCAGAATCACCACACTGTATCACTCATCAAACTGCTCCTCTCTCTCTCCCCAATTTCAAAGTCAGGTTCTAGATCTTCCTGCAGTTTTTGGTTACTGCAGGTCTGTAACTTGCACATATCTGTATATGTGAGCCCATTTGACATGCATGTACAGCTTGGCATTTTGCATGTACGCACACACTTGCAGGTTAGCAGCTCCAAGACCACATCTGGTGCGGGTAGGGAGTGCATCCAATAAATGTCCAACTTGCCACCATCCTGTCCATCCATACTCAGTAGGGCTTGGCACCACTGGGGTTGCTTGCAAACGGCACTTCCAGATTGCTGCTTGATAGTTAGCTTGTTGAACATGCATGTAGAGACAGTCTCTAAGTCTCTACATGGTGGCAGCTGGCTTTTGACTCGACCTCTCCACTTTTGGCACAGAAGAGCTGGTAGCGCAGTTCATTCACCTCAACAGTACTGCTATTAGGAACATACATGCAACAGGTGAACTGCTCACTTTCCTGAAACAGCTTGTCACTCACATTCCATGACTGCCCAAGTCACCTAAAAGTCTTTTGACAAGAAGTGTCCTTTCTCACCATCTTCAGGGCATTCAGCTTCCCTCGACCGGCAAATGCACTGACTGTGTCGCACCCTGTGAAGGCATGTAAGCCAATTAGGCTGTCACCAACACTTTCTCCAAGTGAGCTTGCCAGTTTGCTGATATCAACAAACCGTGTGCAGTTCTGTGTCCCACACTTTTGGTAGATGGGACAGGTGATGTCCTTCTGGAAGTCGAGACAAAGCACCATGACATCAGTGTCCTCAGCTGTGATGACAACTGCCTTTGAGCCCACATTTGCTGCATGCAATGCATGTAGTAGCAGACGGGTGTCAGCTTCTTCATGCATGGAGTGCAACTCTGCTACTTCCGCACACTCATTTTCTGTCAACCTGTGGCAGGTTTCCTCACCGGTCATGTACACCACCTTGCCATGCAGCATTTCTCTGTATCGTGGAAGTTTCCACTCTTCTACCAGACTGGTCTTGTTGGTTGGACTGCATAAGAATTTTCTCCACCGCTGGATGTGATGTCCCCCTGCTAGATTCATGTACTGGAGAGTGGTATCCCCACCTCTGTTCTGTCGCTCAGCATCTTTGATCGATGTCTGGCAGTAGACATCAAAAACAACATCAATCCTCTCACTCTGTGCCCCTTCATGGAGGATCTGGGTCATAACTCTGCCATCTGTGCCAATGTTTTATTTTTGCCATTCATTTTTTGGACCAGGCTCATCCCATCAATGATGGAAGTAGATGGGGTTGGGATGTGTTCTGCAGGAGACACATTCTTTTCAAGCTCTCTGGCAAGTGCAGCCTTGTTTGTTTTTCGTAGGGAACCATCAGCATTTGCCAGTGCCCATGGCTGTGGACCCAGTGGGTGGGCAAGGACATCCCTCATATTCACCTTCCTGCTTTGAGCCACCAGGATCATGTGACTGAAAAGTTTTCTATCTGCCTTCAGAAAAATTTCCTGTGCGTTCTTTCCATGAGATGATTTTGTGCTGACATCGGAGAATGTCTTCAGACTTTGCTTGGTCATCTTGTCATGGAATTTCAAAGATGGTGGGTCCTCATCTAACTTTGTTTGCTTGAATACCTGGTAGGCCTCTTCTCCTATCTCAAGAGCTTTCAAGAGATCCCAGGTCACATCAGGTGGAGCCATGGAGTCAGTGGAAAGGCTAACCAGATCAGTCTCACCAGTGGACATAGGATTGAGCCAGTTATTCTCCATGAGGTCGATGAGAGACTGGACATCTGCTTCATCTTTCTTGATCCTTGGACTCTGTAGATCTGGATGGGACAGTTTGGACATGCCTAGACTTATCAAGTCTCTTATCTGTCTGAGGTACATGCTTCTGTACTCAGCTGTTAGGTAATATTTGGTCACAGCTCCTGGCTTCAAGCTGAATCCCTTTGTCCCTCCAGCTGTCTGGGTGTCTTTGTTCACTGTTTCTTCTATAGCTTGGTCAAAAGGGATTCGGCCAAAGGGATTAGTGGAGCCCAGCTGAACCGAGAAGCCTCCTTTCATGAATTCCTTGTACACATCTGGGTGTGTAATGGGCAGCTGAGACATCTGGGTATAGTAAATTGTAAATGGTAAATGGACTGTATTTATATAGCGCTTTTCTAGTCATAGACTACTCAAAGCGCTTTCACAACTGCAAGTCATATTCACACACTTTCACACACTAATGACACAGGTGGCTTCTTCTACAAAGACCCAACCTGTGCATCAGAAGTCATTCACACACATTCATACACGGTTGGTGCAGCCATCGGTAGCAATGTGGGGTTCGGGGTTGTGGGGTTGTGTCTTGCCCAAGGACACTTCGACAGAGGGGCCGGGAATCGAACCACCAACCTTCCGATTAGGAGACGACCCGCTCTGCCACAGCCAGCTAGTATTATCACGGGACGTCTGTGTTTGGCGAAATATGGTAGGAAATTTGTGGTGGAATATTTACTTTACAAATTACAGACATGGCGCATTCGCATGGGATTAAGATCACAGGCATCCTCCGCTATTATTACAAGTTACCAGAGGTTCCCAGGTAATACTAATCCCGTGCGAATAGGGCTTTAGAATCACTACATTTACCATAAAGTGACAAACCAACCATTTGGTAATGCATGTTTTTAGACAGAAAAAAATCGTACTTATGAAATTATTTTTGCATATGAATGATGGAATAAAAGACCTGGCGTACACATGCGTGGACATCACATTTTGGATTATATTACCATAGTAGTTAATTCTGCTTAACTGGGGCCTTATGGCCACGTATGTGGACCCTTACACTACTACCTAGTAGTGTCAGAAGAGTACTACACACTACTGGAAAAATTCAAAATGGTGGCAAGCGCAAGGGAAAGTTCGTCCAGCCACTCCAAACCAAAACATCGACAAGGTAAGAAATCCAATCATATTTCATGGCTGATTCTTGTTTAGATATGCATAGAAGCATTATGTAAATTTGACAAAAAAATAGTAAAAGTTAACTGTCTAGTATGATGCTAAACATGATGTACACGTATGTGTACAGAGGGACTTAGCTTTGTTAAAAATGCTAATATGTTAGCAAAAATGTGCCCAGGAACAGCAGATGTAAATAGTAGGGATGCACCAATCGACCGGCCAGAGACCGGTTTTCAGCATGACCTGACCTGTGACCGGCCAGTCAGCGCCACATATCTGATTCTGTGCCGCTCACACACACACACACACACACTCTTCACGATGGTCGCGTCATGCGCGCAGCACAAACCGATTGTAATGTCACACCCACCACAACACTGATCACAGCAGCACACACTCAGACACATGCTCGCATGAAGTCAGTGATAGTGACAGACTCCAAGAAGAGGATGTCGCCATCAGCTGTTCTGTCTCAATGACAGCTGATGGTGTTGCCAAACAGCCTAAACTTTCTAGCCATTCCTGCTAATAGCCAGCAGCAGATTGCTGTTCACAGACTGACAGTTAAAATCTCACCTCATGTTCTGGCTGAAGAATAAACAACTTGTGTTGATGCGTCTCCTCAAACATTTTCTCATCCAGACTCGTTTAATTTCTGCTTCTGTTTTTCTCATGGTGAAGTTTCACTGCAGCAAACTGCAGCACCTGTCTCTTATACACATCTAGATGTGTATAAGAGACAGAATAAATACAGGGGATCACTTGCAATCGCGTCCCATGAAATCTCGCGGGATTTCATGTTCATTATAGTACATCATCATAATAATATAATAAGGCCTGACTGTAACCTGGAGGACTTTTGGAGAAAACATGAAATTGTATTTAATAAATATTTAATAGTCAGTGTTTTATTATGAACATTCAATTTAATTTTACAAGAAAAGTCATGAAAAAATGTTTATGGATGCTGTGAATTCTAGTTCTTCCCTTATAAAAATAGGAAAATCGGAATTGGCCAAGAACATTGAAATCGGTGCATCCTAAAAAAACTGTACATTGTCCCAGCGAAATAAATAAATAAATTGATTTGTATTTGATTTTTTCATGATTTTATTTTCAGAGCGTTTTTCTGTGGAAAGAGCACTGGAGCTACTCGGGTTACTTGATGGAGACAAGTCAGATTTGGATAATTTGTCTGACAATGATGATGCAATCCTGGATGCTGATTATCAGCCCCCACCACGGGATCAAAGCAGCAGTGAGGATCACAGTAGTGGTGAAGAAGACCCCATTCCTACTGAGCCCAGCAGGGGACGTAAACGTCTCCATCAGGAAAATAATGGTTAGCAAAGACCCAGTGGATATTTGTTTATTTTAGGCAGTTGAGGTTTCAAGGCTAGGTGAAGGATTGGGAGGAAAACATATAGACACAGCACCATTCAATGATTGTAGCAAAATGCTAATTTACAAAACTTGTTGACAGATTCAGGGACAGGTACAGGTACAGGTTCAGACTATGATGCCAGATCCCACACTCCCAGACGTCGCCGTAAAACACAACAGATTGAAGCTGACAACTCAAATGATGGTCCAGAAGAGCCAACACCAGGACCAAGCCCTCAGAGACAGTCCAATAAAGGTAATTGTTCTTATTTTGGCACACTTTGAAGATAAATCTTCAAATTTCTTATAAACGTCCACTCAGATTCAACTATGTTATGCACCAATACACCTCAGTGAATTGCTTGCATGGGTAAATGTGTAACTTTCTTTGCACTAAGTACTATTTTTATTCTGATTCTGATTGTGCAGGACGTGGAATGCGCTGGAGGGCTACTCCATTGACGCCAAACCTTGTCGAGTTTGAGCATGAGGACGAAACTGAGCAGGACAGACATGGCTGGACCCCACTAAACTATTTTGAACAGTACATAGATAAAGATTTGATGAAAATTATTTCAGATTGCTCTAATGCTATGTCACTAGCCAGGAGTGGGGACCCACTCAACACATCAGTAGATGAGGTTTACCATTTTTTTGGTGCCTGTATTTTGATGTCCTGTGTCCGATACCCAAAAATCAGGATGTACTGGTCCAAAGCCTTAAAATTCACTGCCATCACTGACAGATTCACGCGTGACAGATTCTTCAGACTGAGGCGATCCTTAAAAGTGCTAATTGATGATGATGTGCTAGAAGAGCTGAGGAAGAGTGACAAATTCTGGAAGGTGAGACCTTTTCTGGATTGGATTCTGCAAGGCCGCAGGTCTCAGACTTGACCTGAATGCGTACCGATGGATGAGCAGATGATACCTTTCACAGGAGCCTGTCCATGTAGACAATATCTGCCAATGAAGCCAAACCCAGTTGGCATAAAGAACTTTGTTTGTGCTACAGCAGATGGCATTGTGCTGGACTTTGATCTGTATCAAGGTACAGGTGCACTGCTTGAGCAGGTCGAAGAACCAGAGGGTCTGGGTTTGGGAAGCTTGGTCCTGGCTCGTCTGTGTCAAACTCTGCATCGTGGCACAAAAGTGTATTGTGACCGGTTCTTCACAAGCATCCAAGGTGCCGAACGAATGATGAAGAAGGAGCTGTACATGACTGGTACAGTAATGAAGAACCGGGTCGCTGCTGCAGTGCAGAAGTTACCCACTGACATAACCATGAAAAACGCAGGAAGAGGTACCTCAACAGAAGTTTACACTGAAGATGGAAAGTTGTGTGTAGTGAAGTGGTATGACAACAAACCAGTACTGATGATGTCTGTTGTTCATGGTACACAGCCCGAAGACACCTGCCAGCTCTGGGACAAAAAATTGAAGAAGTGTCTGCAGGGTTTAAAATTAGCACCTGCCACTCGCCAAATGCGTGTAAAAATATTTTTTGGCGAGTAAAATAATTAGGTCAGCTGCTGGAATCATGGCTGGAATATGCCGACTTTGCTATATTTGCATTTGCATTTCGAATTTCAAATTTGTCCCTCGCTGCCCACCGTCATTCAGCATTTGTCAGACAGAAGAAGAAGAAATGCTTAGGAAACCAAAGAAGAAGAAGAAGCAGAAGCAGAGTAAATATGTGGCGACACATTGCAGGAGTGAAACCCCCCGAAAAAAAAAGACGACGGGAGGAGAGTGGAGATATAACGTTACAGCCAGTCAGAAAGTTTAACGAAAAGTGGCAATATAATGATAAGGGAGAGCGGAGAGACTGGTTGGTACACAACAGCAATGCTAACAACATGACCTGCAGCATCTGTAAAAGGTACTCTGCCAACCGTTCGTGCTCTTTCGTTGTTGGAACTACCACAATGAAAGTGGAAAGTGTTAAAGACCACGAGAAATCAAACGCGCACATAAGTGCTGTAAAGATCTCCACGGCAGCAGCGGGGTCCATTGTGACTACGCCAACGGTACAGGGACTCACTGCAATGACTGATCTGACCGCCATGAGGATGAAGAACCTGTTTTGCACCGTTCATGCCTTGGCCAAACGGTCCAAGCCGCTGTCAGACATCGTGTGGATGTGTCAGTAAGTATTTTTTTT